>JAGFBZ010000225.1:0-94552 GCA_018398805.1 Hirundichthys speculiger
GTTGATCACTGTTGAATCACTGCTGTGTTGTTTTCACACATCAATCAAGGAAACCTTTATTCTGTCACACTGATATGAGTTTATGTTTCAGTTTCACAAAAGTCTCAGACTTGCCACCGTCTGTTGTTTGTCAGCCCTCTAGATAACAAAGAAAGCTGTTAATCCAGTTTCTGAATGAGGTCTCAACATAAACCTTTAAACACTCTGAATCACTTGTTTAATTACTCTGTAATCACTTTATTGACTTTGATAAACTCAGTAGTTACTCCACAATCCAAAAACCAAAGTCCAGCATGTAGCGGCTGAGTGAATGTGGTCTGGACTCTGTGGAGGAGAGTCATGGTTTCAGAGACGCTGTAGAAAGACAGAATACCTGCTCTGTGATCCAGGTAAACTCCAACTCTGGAGGAACCAGGACCTGAGACAGAAGTTCTTACACCATTGTACCTCATTGTGAAACCGTTGGTGTCACAACGTAATGACCAAGATTTGTCATTGAATCCAAATCCACTTTCATATAAAGCTCCAGTCCTGCTGATATTCTTGTATGTTACTGCTACACAAACTCCTCCTCCTCTCCACTCCACCTCCCAGTAACAACGTCCAGTCAGACTCTCTCTACTCAGGATCTGATGATATTCAATGAATCTGTCTGGATGATTAGAACAAGACTGTTGTCGGTTCATTACTGTCACTCTTCTGTTCTCTTCAGATAATAACAATGCGGGTGTAAGTCAGTCACAAGAGAACTAAACAACCACCAGTTCAGAGGTTAAATCAAATCACATCAAATCAAATGTATTTATAAAGCCCCTTTCATACAAACGTAACAAAAATTTGCTTTACATAATAAAAACAATCATTAAAAAAAACAACGGCAGCAGGGTGGTTTGGTGGTCAGCACTGTTGTCTCCCAGCTAGAAGGTTCCTGGTTTGAACTTCAGCAGGTCTTTCTGTGTGGAGTTTCCATGTTCTCCCTGAGCTTGTGTGAGTTTCCTCCAGGTTCCCCAGCTTCCTCCTACAGTCCAAAGACCTCCATGTCAGGTTAACTGGTGGTTCTGAATTACCTGTAAGAGTTAAAAGCCATCATGCTGTCCTTCCCCATGACCCTGCATAGGATTAAGTGGGCATAGATAATAGATGTGATGTAAATCTTTCAACCACTTTACAGCACTATCAGTATACTAAATGTGAACACTGAAAACAAAAGGCATGTACTGACCCATATCTCACAACAGTACATGTTCAAAAAATAAAAAGACACATACAAACAAACAAAAAAAAAAAACTTAATTTCCTAAAAATTCAAAAATAAAACTCCATCATTCACATGAAATGGGTTCCAGAACAAAAATAATCCACTTCGTCTAACTCTACAAGCAAAAGCCCCAACATTATTTAGATAAACCAGAAAAACAACTGCTGCCAGTTGTAAAAAAAAAAAAAAAAACAACAACTATAACATCCCTCATCATATTATTCAAGCATAATTCATTAAAATCAATATAAGATATACGATCCACATTTATATTCACTGTATTAGATAAAAGTATAAATCAATAGACTGACGCCTCCTGACCAGCCAATTTATAATAATCAGAGACTCCTTACATTCTCCTATAAAATCAATTTAAATGAGAATCTGCGTAAAATTAAACATACTACATCTAATCCCACAGACGGAGATACTTCGGATTAGCTGCAAAAATATGTCAAACAGATGCATTAACAACAAGAGTAGAAACACCACTCCAATCAGAGGGCAGAATATTAGTTCTGACCACAGCAGCAATATACATCAGATCTTGTATAAAAATACACATATGCCGTTGTTCTTTGCAGGTGCATCCTGGGAGGTTCCAGATCTGAGGATCACCACCACTTGGCCTCTGATGTTGTTTTGCTTTACGTCTGTGGGTTCTGTTGTTGAGTTTATTACCTGCACTGCGATCTTCTAATCTACAAGTTGGGAGCTGGCTGTGACGGCGAGTTCCTCTAACTGTACATGGGTTTCTTTCCTTTCAGGATGCTTTGCATTATTGATCCATTGATCCATGGTCTGTAGAGATTGGGGTCTTGGATGATGATATGAAAGGTTTTACGGGGGAGGAGTTGGTTGTGCAGATGTCTCTGACAGCACACGCACCACCGGGTAAAACCTTTCAGATCATGGGTCAGGGTTATCTGAGGGGTATCAGGTTATTAGGATTATTAGGAGTTGAATGTTGTGCTAACCCAGATTGAGTCGCAGGTGAGCTGCTGAGGGTGACAGCGACTGGTCCCTTCCTGGGGTTGGCTGGCTACCCATGCAGCATTAACATCGTGTGGTTCCTGCTGGACGCTGTGGGAGTTCCTGATCCTGATCCTGATCCTGATCCTGATCCTGATCCTGATCCTGACCCTGATTCTGATCCTGATCCTGACCCTGATCCTGATCCCTGAGCTCTCTATCGAGGGGGTTCTGAAATTTCCTGAATGATCCTTGCTTTTGAGGCTTCCTGAACAGTGTTGGAGCTGGTGGTTCACATTTCTACAATAAAGATCAAAGTTAGGGGCTGACGCTTCTACAATAGAGACTGTTACATTCTACACGTCATCCATGGCTGCTGCTACAGTATCATCCAGGATGAGCTGGCGAGTCGGGTGTCGCCACCGTGGCATCCGTGCCAGGAGACCCAAAGCCTTCTACACTGAAGGGGGGGGGGCTGAAGGGTTTTCTGTGGACATGGGTTGAATGTGTACGGTAGTTAGCTAGTTACCTAATGTTAGTAAATTAGTTGCTTAAATATGTTGATGTACTGTTTTTGGGTTTCATTTACTCAGCCACAGGTCTTTGCGAGATGTAAGTGTTTGTTTTGCCCTTTCAGGAGATCTAGGTTACCATAGCGATGGTTGGTACCGATGGCTGCATTGATCGATGGACTGGGGCTAATGAATAGTGATTATATTTGTTCGACTCTGTCTCGTTTCACTGTTAACTCGTTCCTGCTTGTTTACCTCCCAGTTATTTACTGCGGTAGAGACTTGGGGGTGTTAGTGGCGGTCTGGAGGAGTGTTAAGAACACGGTTCGGGATGCGGATCTGGGGGATCTGAGGGATCTGAGGGATCTGGGGCCTGCGGACGAATAAATGCAACGTGTCTACTTTGAGTATTCTGTAGTGCGGTTCATAGTTAACTCTGATCGGATCGAGGGTCCGAGGGGTTTTGTTTACTGTCCTCCTTATGTCTTATGAGTCCTATTTGTTTCTATTGGTCGAGTGCTCTTTAGGCATAGCGGGTTTAGGGTTCCCTATGAAAGCCATGTGTGGGGTTCAGGGTGCTTGCGGCTTCGTCTGTGATTAACTCGTTTATCAGTCTTAACCTCGGGCTAGTGTTGGATCTGCTACTGGGCGATGCTTCTTCCATGTGTGGGTGTTTAAGATCCAGTATCCTGCCATCATGTTAATATGTGAATTATCTACGATGTTAATTGGAAGTACTTCAGACATTCTCAGTTGGAGTTCAGGTCCTGAAAACGCTTGGGTTTAGACCAGCTCCTCGTTGGGGAGGGGGGCGTCTGTTGTAGGTGAGGCCTGCTGCGATCATGTTGTGTTTTGGGGGTATTTACTCCAGTCAAGGTTTATTTTCTTTGAATTTTGTGTTTCTTCTTTTTTATTTTCATGTGTGATTCCATGTTTGCGCCACATGCTGCTAGAAGCAATGACGACATATTTCTTGCATGATCAGAGATCTGATTCATTCCCCAACATCAACTGGGGGGTGCACCTGCAGGTGCTTCTGAGGATTGAATGTTCTTTGCTTAGATAGTCTTGTGGCCTTTTTTTCTCTGCTGGGTTTTTGGCCTAGTCTAGAGTAGTTAGTCTCTAAGGGGTCTTTTGCCGTTCCCCTTATTTTCGGAATCTGACAGTCTAAATTACACTAAAATTCAAACTCCAAATTCAATGACTTTAATCATTTTAACCAATCAATCAACTGATTCCAATCTGAGCTGCAAACCTGTACACCTAGTGGGGACGGGAGTTTGGGGGTCACATTTAGTAGACTGTGCTTCGTTGTTCCCTGTTTAGCTCGCAGTTGTGGGCTGGGCCCCTTTGGGTGGTACTGCGGGCTCTACTGCTGTGATCTAGATAAGCTTTTCATATATGCAAAGAAAAATGGGGTGCAAAAACAAAAAGTGGGGACTGTAATATTAAAAACTGCATTTTGGGGCCTTTGTATAATGTTAGTTTATAAGTCAATGACTTATGCTTTAGATTCTGGTCTGTTGGAGGACACAGGAAACTCTGGCCTGCAAACAGACAGAAAGAAAAGAGAAAAAAGGGGCAAAACAGCAAAACAAACTACAGAAAAAGAAAATGGAGCACAGTTACAGTAACTAGGTGCTCCTAATTAACTATTTGAATAATTAAAATGATGGAAAAAAAGAGAAAAACTCTGATATTCAGAAAATATCTTATTTTTATTTCAACTGTTCAGATCCACAAAAACAGAAACTGACATTTTTTTGGGTCTCAGATGAACAGAAAACCAACAAATCTTCAAAATCCAAAAGCTGGCCTTTAAAATAACTAAAAGAGCTTCAAGAAGAGCTCTTTAATGAGTTAACTCCCTCCAGTTTATTTCTACATTTGATTCAGTGATAATCATCATAAACCACCACAGTAACGATACAACAATGACATTAACCAGGTTGATTTAAATGATTCAAATACTATGAACATGAAACATTTCAATATTTATTTACATCATTTATTCTCATTGAACAAATGAAGATCTACATTACTCCATTTCCTTCAATAAAGGCAGATTGAATTCAGTTAAAGGTCTGAGGGTACCAGGATGATATAAGTTACTGTCATTAGTCTCTTTTTTTGTTTTTTTCCTCCCTACAATTCTGATTTTGATGCCTCAAAACAAAATCTTCCAACATTTCCACATCAGTGTTTTAAATTCCTGAATGAATGAATGAATAAATGAAACATCATCAATGCAGACAAATAAAACATCACTCAGACAAACACATGATCAAGAACTAAAAATGGTTAAAATAAATCTAAATATTTCATGAAGATAATATTAGATACATGGAAATATCACAGCATTTTTCTATCACTGAAATATTATTTTAAACACTAGTGGAAGATGTTTCTCTTTTCTATCAGATTACTTTTCCACATGAATTACATCCTTATTCATTAAAAGAAGAAACCAAGTTTGTCTCCATCTGTTTAGTTTGTCTTTCTGTCATAAATGTGACAATGTGTCAGTTTATTAACTTTCAAGGCTTCTTTAAAATAACTATCAGAGTACATATTAGTCATGAAATAAACCTGAATTTAAACCTGCTCTCTACCAGTGTCATTACTTATTTAACTTTCATAAACTCAGCAGTGGTTCCATTACCTAAAATCGTAACTCCAGCATGTAGTGGCTGAGTGAATGTGGTCTGGACTCTGTGGAGGAGAGTCATGGTTTCAGAGACGCTGTAGAAAGACAGAATACCTGCTCTGTGATCCAGGTAAACTCCAACTCTGGAGGAACCAGGACCTGAAACTGGAGTTTTAACTTTGTTGTAGTAGAATATATAACTGTTTGTGTCACAACGTAATGACCAAGATTTATAATTGAATCCAAATCTACCTTCATTTAACCACCCAGTCCTGCTGATATTCTTGTATGTTACTGCTACACCAACTCCTCCTCCTCTCCACTCCACCTCCTAGTAACAACGTCCAGTCAGACTCTCTCTACTCAGGACCTGAGCGTATCCAATGGATATGTCTAAAAGACAGAGAAAATGTTGATGTTGTCTCTTTACTGTCACTCTTCTGTTCTCTTCTGATAATAACAGATATTTGTGTGCTGTGTTTGGATCCAGTGTGATTTCTTGTGAATATTTCAAGAATCCAGCTCTGGTCTTTGGTTCTGGTTCTGACAGTAAAACCTCCACTTCAGCCACTGACAGTGAGATGTTTGTCCATGTCTCTCTCAGAAGCTCCTGTAGTTTATCTCTGGTCTCTGACACAGCTGCTGTCACATCCTCAAAGTACCTCAGAGGACCAGTATTGATGATGGATGAGTGTGGAGACTCACTGAGTGGTGACAGTGAGGGGTAGTTGTGGAGAAACTGGTTGTGATCCTCTGTTTGTGACAGCTGCTTCATCTCAGCATCTTTCCTCTTCAGATCAGTGATCTCCTGCTCCATCTTCTCCTGAAGCTCTTTGACTCGACTCACTTCAGTTTCCTGCTGGGATCTGACCTGCTGCTTCACATCAGAGCTTCTTTTCTGGATGAGACGGATCAGCTCAGTGAAGATCTTCTCACTGTCCTCCACTGCTTTATCAGCAGAGACATTGATGGCCTCCACCTCCTGTTGAAGCAGCTTCACATCTTTCTCTCGGTCCTGGATTCTCTGCTGGATTTGTTGTCGACTCACCTCCAGCTCCTTCTGCTTCTCAGCTCTTTCTGCTGCAGCTGAGACTGTTTCATGACCTTTATGTTCATCCATTAAACAGAGATAACAGATACTCTGCTGATCAGTACGACAGAAAACCTTCATCACCTCATCATGACGAGAGCAGATGTTCTCCTGGAGCTTCTTGGAGGGGTCCACCAGCTGGTGTTTCTTCAGTTGAGCTACATCATAGTGACGTTGGAGGTGTTTCTGACAGTAAGAAACTAAACAGACCAGACAGGACTTGACAGCTTTCAGCTTCCTCTCAGTGCAGACATCACAGGCCACATCTTCAGGTCCAGCATAGCAGTGATCAGCTGGAGCAGCTTGGAGTCCAGTCTTCTTCAGATCCTCCACTAACTCTGCTAACATGGTGTTTTTCACCAGGACAGGCCTCGGTGTGAAGATGTTCCTGCACTGAGGACAGCTGTGGATTCCTTTCTGATCCTCTCCATCCCAGTGGGTTTTAATACAGTTCATGCAGTAGTTGTGTCCACAGGGAATAGTCACTGGATCCTTCAGTAGATCCAGACAGATGGAACAAGAGAACTTCACAGAGTATAGCTGACTTCCTGTCTGCGCCATTTCACGTCTCCACAAGAGCAAATGTCTCAACAGTCTTGTTTCCTCCAAACTAACGTCAGCGTCTCAGAAGCCAAACCCACATTTTGTCTTCTTTCACTTTCACTCACTGATCTGTAACTGTTGAACCTCTGAGCTCCCTCATGTTGCAGCTCAGTGATGACACCAACCCCTGAGCTGTCAGATCTGTGAAAGAGGAGGAACCAGGAAATATCCTGTCAGAGCTGAACTCAGTGTTGTAGAGAAGGGAGGAGTCATCAGTGGTTGATTCTCTCCAGAAAATTAAGACATTTAAAGAAACTTCAAATCCACCTGTTTCAGTTCACATAGTGACCTGTTTAACTCAGTTCTGAGGAGCTCAAATTATTCTTCAGTTTTCATCTTTGATACGAATCATGTGACCATCTGATTCAAACAGATGATGTGATGGATTATTTTTCAGAGCCTGAACCCTCTGTTCTGATTTTATTCATGGTCTTTTGCTGCCATCCAGAGTTCGATTGACAGTATTACACTTAATAAAAGAAACCAGCAAGTCAGTCAATAAAATCACCAATGATCAGTGGTCCTCAGTGATCTGACTGAGCAGTTTCTAGTTAACAGAAGGAACTCTTTTCTAAATTGTTTTGTTAAACTTGATTTTTTCCAAAAACCCTGGTTGTGAATCAGCTTGAATCTTGGGAGGAGAAAGCTGACCCAGTGGATGATCATCAGAAACTGAATTCATGTAGGCTCCTGCTCAGATTAAAAGCAGACTGTTTCAGAAGGTTATTGATAGTTTTCCTGCTTCTTTTGAATGTTTATTAGTGGAAAATCACAGTTTAAAACAGCAATGATGACTCAAATGCAAACATTGATTCAGGATAATAATGTTCATCTTTGAGAGAATCTAAATGAAAACATTTACAAGCAGTAAAGTTTTCATAAACTCAGCAGTGGTTCCATGAGGAAAAAACCAAAGTCCAGCAAGTAGCAGCTGAGTGAAGGTGGTCTGGACTCTGGAGGAGAGTCATGGTTTCAGAGATGCTGTAGAAAGACAGAATACCTGCTCTGATCCTCACTTACTCATCCTCAGATCTCCTGGTGTCAACCATTGATCACCAGCAGGCTCCTCCCTGAAAGGAAAGGAGGGGCCAGACCAGAACAGTCTATATTAGCATGGACTCAAGGACATGGCATGGCTCTCAGACACAGATTGTTCTCACAGACTGTATAAGAAGAACCTCTGAGACATCACTTATAAGTTTCTGAAGAGTTCTGGACCTACAGGGGAGGTCATGTTGACAGGAGCTGACTCCACCCGACCCTGGTGAATCCAGATAGACAGAATGAATGAACGTCCCCATATCTTGGAGCAAAAACCCACTCTGGCTCTCATCTTCATCAGACTAGGGGGGCTTCAGTGGGAGGGACTCCCTCTGCTTTGTCCTCATGATGATCCACCTTCATGTGCAGGAGAAACACACATTGTTGGGAAGATCAGCTGCTGCTCTTTGATTGGCTCTTCTGTTTCAGGTCAGTGTTTGCTGTTTGCAGTCAGAAAGCAGTGTGAGAAAGAGGAAGCTTCCATCAGTTGCTTTACTGCTATCTGACCACTAGATGGAGTCGTGGAGCTGCAGCTAATAAACATGATGACTCCACCACCTTCTACAATCACAGAATTTAGCTTTTGTGAGACAAAAGATGATCATCAACACCAACCATCATCACTTTTTTGTAGCTTTTATTGCTTCATCATTGGTTAGTTTGTTACATTTTACTTGTATGTTCTTGAAGTAAAATATTGTCAAATATTCTAGTGAAATAATAGTTGAACAAGTATAAAATGAGCATGAAGTTTTCAGTGTCAAACAGACCAAACTTACTGACTGAATCAGTCCACAGTTCTGCAGAAGATTCAACTCTGTGGTCCATGAATCTGAAGACTGAAGACACAGACAACAGAGCTCTGCACTTATTAGTCCTCGCCCTGCCCTGCAGCTGTTTACAGATGTTGTGTAGCTGCTGCCTGGTTACCTCTGAACAGACTGGAGATGAACTGAGGGAATCAGTCCACCGAATGTTTTCTCTTTTATCGGTACATCAATATTGGATCAGATTAATCCGTCCCTAAAATCAGGATATGTACCACATGTTTTTAAGGTCACATTAATAAAACCTTTACGTAAAAAACATCTCTTTACCCAGACATTTTAGCAAATTATGAGCCAATATTCAGCCTAATCATTACTGTAAAGCCATGACACATAGCAGGCAGAGCTGAACAACATTTTATCTCTTGTATGCTGCAGCAGTGATGGCTGCAGTCCCTGAGCTTTTAGATATCTGAAAGAAGAGGAACCAGGAAAAATACTGACTGAACTGAAGTCTGTTTTCTTGAGAAGGGAGGAGTTACCAGAGGTTGCTTCCTGCTGGGAAATTGAATTTTATTCTTACTTCAGCTTCCCCGTTAGTAATGAAGGAATGTTTAGCTCAAACATGGTCCACATCTGCCGTTTTCTTTTGGGCCACATGTGGGCGTCAGGACAAGTTCTTTAGGATCAGACGTCACATTAGACTGATAATTGTCACATTTGTTGTGTCTGCTGTCTTGTCAGGAAGCCGAAGCAGGTGATTTAGATCTCTGACAGTCATGAGAAAAATATGAGAGGAATTCATGCCCAAAGTATTTGTTAATGAAGCACCTGGAGGACACAAAGGCAGAGTTTAAGTCAACATACTTTTACTGCAGTCAAGCAAGGAGAGTCAAGCTTGAAGGCTTTTTTAATCAGAAGCACCTGATATTTTTAAAATTTGAATAGGATGAAAAACAGTTTAGATTCCACCAACATAGATGAATGAATCAACAGGAAGAAGAACGTAATCCAAGCTGCTCAACATGATGGACTTGATACCAGCTGCTGATCACAGGGGAGAGCTGGAATGTAGATGGACTGGTGAAATGACAGCTTTACTGGTTGTCTCAGATCAGTCTTCACCACAACAGACTGGTCCAGGTAGCTGGACTCACCCCTTGAGGATAGGGGGAGGAGCTCATTCATGTGGGCGGGGCTCAGTGTAGAGATGTTCTTCCTTCTGCCAGAGGAGCCTGTTGAACTGGTTCAGGCTCAAATAAAAACAATCTCATGACGAGACAGCATAGTTTGGTGGACTGGGGGGGTGGTTCCTCTGTTCAAGAAGACAGACTGGAGAGTGGGTTCCAACAGGGGAATCACTTCTTAGTTTCCCCAGTAAGGTTTATGAAGGGATGCTGGGAGACAGAGAGTCCAGTCGATAGTGGACCTCAGATCCAGGAGGAACAGTACGGTTTCCATCCTGGACCAACACTGGACCAGATCTATACCTCCCTAGGGTTCTGGAGGGAGCATGGGAGTTTACCCAACCAGTCCTCATGTGCTTTGTGGACATGGAGAATGAAAGATATTTAAATATAAGTGTGGGGTGGACCTGTCAGATGGCTCATCTGGTGTTCCTCCATTCAAAGAGCATCATCTAAGATTAAACTGAACATTACAACTGTGAATGTATCCATGATATTAAAGTCACACAAACAGCTCATCCTCAGCAGAGACCAAGAGGGGAGGGAGTGAAAAAATCTCTCTCAGGGCCTGTGAACTTTCACCCAGTTCTGGTTGAACCTTCGGGCTGAACCGCACCTCTGGGCCATAAACCAGGAGATCAACCAACATCACCTTGACAACTCAAATCCAAAACCTTTTTAGCAGCCATAGAACTCTTGATTTGATCCAGCTGAAATGCAGCTGGAGACAGGACCAGACATTAAAATGCACTGATTGACTGGACAGGTCAATACAGCTGCCATGTGACACGTTCCAGGACAGACCAACGGACCGGCGCCTGGAGGCAGGCATGGACAACTGGGAGGCCAAAAGGGACACTGAGTTCTTTAAATCGGAATGTTATAACTGTGAATAAAAACCATACAAAAAAGGGAAAATAAACAACATAAGAAAGACTGTCAAATTGAGTTTGCAATGTTTATTGTTGTATTTAAAATGTGTGCCACTTTAACTTTCTCTCCCAAAAAGCACTTTCGAATGGAATGTTTAAAGTTTATTATTCTGTTGACTGAAACCAATCAAAACTCGGTCCGGAATAACACGTGTCCTCCCAGGGCACCTTTTGGTCAAGTCATGGGTTGTGACAAGTTTTTCTTTGTCTCTCCCTCTTTTGCTTTTTGCTCTTCTTTTTTTTTTGCCTCTTTGCTTTTTCGCCTCCTCTGTTTTCTCCGTGTTATCTCCATCGTAAAACCCCCTCCTTTGTTACTACACGGACCTCATGTATTTTCTCTTGGCCTCCGTTTAGTTTCTTTTTATCGATTTTTGCGTCTGGTATCTTGTATACCAAATGATTTAGCTGTTCGCTCACTCTCTCTCTTTTTATTTTGGCCTTACTCCACAAAGGCCTCGCATTTAGTTCCTATTCGTTATTTTTCATTGATTTCCTGTGACGTGGGTTATTCAAATCTGCTGCCGGTTCCCTGAGCCATCTGTTTGTTTTGTCCACGCGTTAAAACATCGACTCATCTTGCTGATTTTCTTTTTGACCTTTTATTTCCTCCCAAGGGTTATTTTCTTTCTCATTAGAATAATTTTATCGAGCCAGACTCCATTTTTCTCTACAAGTGATTTTTATTCATCACTTTGATCAAAAGTTTTTCTCTCTACTCGTAGTTTTACTTTGTAGTTTTTGGCTTCTCTTTGTGAGTAATTTTTCATCTCATTTTTGTCTGCTCTTCTCATAATTTTGGAACGTCGTTAATTACTAAGTTTCTGTGCATCTTGAGCCATCGGAATCATTATTTCATAAATTTTTGGACACTTCTGTAACTTGTAGAGACTTGCAACTAAAACATTTTGTTTTTGTTTAATTGATATAACTCCGTTAAGTTTTGATTTTGTCCCTTTTGTTTCTACTTTTGACCTAAGATCAATTTGTTTCGAACTTTGAAGTCAGCCTAACCTGTGGCTGTACGTGCATTCTGGCTGGTGGAGCACGTGTGTGACGCACACATCACCACCAAAGGACCGCTGTTGAGAGACTCGTAAGCCAGCGAGTCTCTTTTCCCCGGCCTGTGACCGACCCAAGAAAGGAGCCGACTGGGTTCTGCCACCAGAACCAGTCAATCGTTCGGATCGAAGGAGCTACGGATAGTCCAGTTCGCTTGGAATGACCGATGCTGAAATGCCCTCATGGCTGTCTGGTAAGGGGGGTCACGTGGGTCAGATTGGTGTCTCACTCCACCATCGAAAGCCAGAATCACGGCAGATATCAGGTGTAATCACTGCCGGTAACCGGCTTAACCATTACACAGAGAACCGTTTATTAGTTCAGATTAAGAATTTTATTCCCCTTTTTGTCTATAGGGATTTTAATCTTAGTTCTGGGAACTCCGGCTGCTCCACAAGATGCCCCTCCCTTTTCTCTCTCACACTCTCTCAAAACCTCTCGTTACAACCTTCTTGTCTCGTTTTTAAGTTAATCTCTAATTTTTCATAGCCGATCTCATTTTGTGATTGTACATACAAATGTCTATATATCCTGACCCATATATATACCTATATAGCTGTGTTATGTTTGTGTGTGCGTCCATGTATAAATAAATGTTGTTAAAACTTATTTGCGACTCTGAGATTGATCTTCCCAGCCAATCCAATGTCGACAAGAACCTACAGAAATAAGTGACTCATTTTCCTTCTGATTTTCCTTTTTTTTTAAAGGCCTCAGGAGACCAGGAGACTACAGTCCGATCCAAACACTGACCAGATGCATTGATCAAATTAGAGACTGGATGTGTCAGAACTTCCTTCAGTTAAAGGAAGACAAAACTGAAATTATAGTTTTTTGAGCCAAGGAAGAAAGATTAAAAGTCAGCTCCCAGCTTCAAAGAGCTAAGTTAGAAACCAAAAACAAAGCCAGAAATCTGGGTGTAGTCATGGACTCAGACCTGAACTTCAGTAGTCACATTAAGACAGTTGTGAAGTCGGCCTGTTATCACTTAAAGAACATATCCAGGATTAAAGGACTGATGTCTCTGCAGGATCTAGAAAAACTGTCCATGCATTTATCTTCAGTAGACTAGACTACTGTAACTTACTTTCTGTTCCCAGAGTCAGAACTAAACACGGAGAGGCAGCGTTCAGTTTTTATGCTCCTCACATGTGAAACAAACTCCCAGAAAACTGCAAGTCTGCTGAAACTCTCAGCAGCTTTAAATGAGGGTTAAAAACGTTTCTATGTGCCACATTTGATCAAACAATTAACTTTTATTTCTTACACTGTATCTGTTGATTAACGTTTTGCATTTTAATATTTTATCTTCTTTTTATTTCCTCTTGTTTTAATATACATTTTAATGCTCTGTAATGCTTCTAATGTTTTATGTAAAGCACCTTAAATTGTCTTGTAAATGAAATGTACTCTACAAATAAACTTGCCTTGCCTCTCTAGATTTCATATACTTGAGCTGTGAAGGGACTTTTTCATGGACTAAACACCACAGCAGTCATGGTGCTGAAGCTGCTTTCATTTCTGCTCTTTAATCTTTCATTTGTTCAGAATTATTTCAGAATGAGCAGGGAGAACATCTTAGTTTGTCCAGGTTGTTGGCTTTTAGCGTCCACTGATGTTCTGTTGAGATGTGTAAATTGGAAATTTGGATATATCTTATTCATAAGAATATACTCTTATTGTGTACTGGTGAGGCAGTCAATCGGTTGTTAAACAATGCACTGGACTACAACAGAGGTGCAAAATGGATTTATTCTCCAAGTGGTATACAATTCAGAGAGGTCATTAACTCACATCACAGAATGCAGGATGATTCAGAAATTACAAATTGCCAATCTATAGTCGTCTTAAGCATCACATGAAAAACATGGAGACTTTTATGGAGCCCCGTTTGGGTAATAATTCAATGAATAAATGAGTCTATTATTATGAAATACAGGCATTTATTATTATGAAATATTTCCCATTATTATGATAATGGTTTCGTTTTTCATAAGAATGAGCTTTTACATAATAATGGATTCGTTTTTCATAAGAATGAGCTTTTACATAATAATGGTTTCGTTTTTCATAAGAATGATTTGTGTGTCAATCACAGCAGAGAGGGCGGAGCCATTTATGTGATTGGCTGCTCTTTCATTCAGGCATAAGCAACAGAACAGTGAATATCGATAGTGGGCGAGAGGTGCAATGTTATATACATGCCAGTTGGTGTAGGTGGCAGAATGCACCTCAGTTTACAGTTAAAAGTTGACATCGACTAAGAAACGTAGCGCAAAATGTTGGGAAAACTTGATTTTGACGGCATGGCGACAGGAGAAAGATCCTTTTCTGACTTACTCCGAGAGGTAGCCAACAGGCTCGATGCGAGTCCCCACCAACTGCATGGAGAAGGATCAGCCAATGAGCATGCAGGTCAACCACTGGTCCCGCCCACTGGCAAAATGTCATTCTTATGAAAAATGAAGCCATTATGTAAAAGCTCATTCTTAAGAAAAAGGAAGCAATTATGTAAAAACTTATTCTTAAATAAAAAAAGCCATTCTGAAATAAACTGTTATGCATTAAACTAAGATTAAATAATAATAAAAATATATTTCATAATAATTACATTTTTTTCATAATAATGGGAAATATTTCATAATAATACACATATATTTCATAATAATGGAAAATATTTAATAATAATAAACATGTATTTCATAATAATAGGAAACATTCCATAATAATGGATACATATTTCATAATAATAAATGCCTGTATTTCATAATAATAGACTAATTTATTCATTGAATTATGACCCAAACGGGGCTCCATAGACCTTGAAATACGCTGTCTAAAAGCCTACATGTCAAAACTTAGCGACTTGATGGAGCCAGAACTGTGGTGTGTAGGTGATAACAAAGATCCAAAAGCGGAGAGCGGAGCTAGTTGGAAGTGATATTTATTGCAACAGTGAGTGGAAAAACAACAAGGGGAATCCAGGGAGGGGGGAGTGCTAGGCTGGTGGTGGTGAGAGGGCTCGGGTGAGGAGGCACTGGAAAAGAACAAAAGCACAAGGCGTTAGTTGAAAAATCACAAAAAGTCACAAGTAGTTAAATCCAGAAGTGTATCTCAAGAAACAGGAGCCAGGAGGTGTTACCAGGTGAAGGTTAGACAACTCTTTGGCGCTGAGGAGAGTCTGAGCAGCACTCTTCAAGGAGTCTTGATTGGAGCAGTGGAGACAGGTGTGAACAATCAGCCTCAGCGCCGTGGGGGAAGGGAAGCCTCAGGGGAAAACAGTGAAGGTAACCAAAACATACACAGGACAGAAGTGGAAAACACCAGAATAAAACCCCAAACACACCACAGTACCCCCCACTCAACGGACGCCTCCGGGCGTCCTGCCCGGCTTCTCAGGGTGGGAGGCGTAGAAGTCACGCAGGAGGTCGGCATCCAAAATGAGGGCCCTGGAAATCCACGACCTCTCCTCCGGGCCGTAACCCTCCCAGTCAACGAGGTACTGGTAACCCCGCCCACGAGGACGAACATCCAGGATCCGGGAGACAGTGTAGGCCGGGTGGTCGTCAATGATCCGGGGGGGCGGAGGGGCGACGGCAGGAGGGCTCAGGTCACTGACAACCACAGGCTTAAGGAGCGACACATGGAACACAGGGTGTATCTTCATAGACTCCGGTAGCTTCAACTTGACGGCACAAGGGTTAACCAATTTAATTATCTCAAACGGGCCAACAAAACGAGGCGCCAGCTTACGTGACTCCACGTCAAGAGGAAGGTCACGGGAAGACAGCCACACCTTCTGTCCAGGTTGATAATCAGGGGCAGGGGAACGATGGGAATCAGCCATCCTCTTATTGCGGTCAGCTGAACGACAAAGCGCTGCCCTGGCGGCCCTCCATACCTCACGCACTCTCCGTAGATGGTCCTTCACCGAAGGAACTGCCACAGCAGCCTCCTGCTCTGGGAAAAGAGGGGGTTGGTAACCATAGCAACAGAGGAACGGAGACATACCAGTGGCCGAGCAGGTGAGTGAGTTGTGGGCGTATTCGATCCAGGGAAGGTGGGTACTCCAGGACACCGGGTGGTGAGCAGCCACACAACGCAGCGCCGACCCCAAATTCTGGTTGGCGCGCTCGGCCTGGCCGTTGGTCTGGGGGTGGTAACCCGACGACAGGCTGACTGAGGCACCCACTGCCGTGCAAAACTCATGCCAAACCCGGGATGTAAACTGGGGTCCACGGTCCGAGACGATGTCGAGGGGAATTCCATGAAGCTTGAAAACATGGTTGGTTAGCAGGAGAGCAGTCTCCGAGGCAGAAGGAAGCTTAGGTAAAGGCACGTAGTGGACAAACTTAGAAAAGCGGTCTATGATGGTGAGAATGATGACGGTGTTACCCCTCAGAGGGAGGCAAACCGGTTACGAAGTCCAAGGCCACGTGAGACCAGGGGCGGCTCGGAACCGGCAGTGGACGCAGGAGGCCAGCCGGAGGCTGGTGGGAAGCTTTTCCCCGGGCACAAACAGAGCATGCGGCAACGAACTGGCGGGTGTCTCCCACCATGCCTGGCCACCAGAAGCCGTCACGCAGGAACTGAAGGGTCCTCTGGAAACCTGGGTGGCAGGTGAGCTTAGATGAGTGGGCCCACTGGAGGACCTGGGAACGAACAGAGTCAGGGACGAACCTCCGATTGGGGGGACCCGTGCCAGGGTCCGGCTGAGAAGCCTGGGCCTCCCTGACCACCGTCTCAATGTCCCACGTAGCGGCCCCGAGAAAACACGAGGGGGGAAGAATAAGGTCAGGACTCTCCTGCTCCGCAGAGGGGGAGTGAATCCTGGAGAGGGCGTCAGGCTTGAGGTTACGGGATCCAGGTCGGTAGGAGAGCGAGAAATCAAAGCGACTGAGGAATAGGGACCACCTGGCCTGACGGGGATTCAGGCGACGAGCAGAGCGAAGATAGGCCAGGTTCTTGTGGTCGGTCCAGATCAAAAAGGGGACTCGAGAACCCTCCAGCCAGTGCCTCCACTCTTGGAGAGCCCACACCACAGCCAGCAACTCACGGTTTCCGACATCATAATTCCCTTCAGCAGGAGAAAAACGACGGGAAAAAAAAGCGCAGGGATGTAACTTCTGTGTAGAGGGGTCACGTTGAGAGAGGACGGCTCCAGCTCCAGTGTCAGATGCATCAACCTCCACAACGAATTGAAGGGAAGAATCTGGATGTTTAAGCACAGGAGCTGAGGTGAACAGGTGTTTGAGCCGAGAGAAGGCAGCAGAAGCCTCAGGGGACCACCGGAAGGGGAAGCTTGTGGAGGTAAGTCGAGTGAGGGGAACAGCAACCTTACTGTAATCTCTGATGAATCTACGATAGAAGTTGGCAAACCCCAGGAACCTTTGCAACTCTTTCCGGGAGGTGGGCGTTGGCCAATCAGTAACCGCATTGATCTTGGCAGGGTCTGGCTGTAGCTGCCCCTGGGCAATGATGTAACCCAAGAAACTTACAGAGGGCTTGTGAAATTCACACTTCTCTGGCTTCACATAGAGGCGGTTCTCAAGGAGTCTCTGCAGTACTAGGCGGACGTGCTGCTTGTGTTCTACAGGGTCACGGGAGAAAATCAAGATGTCATCCAAGTACAACGAACACAAACCTGTTGAGCATGTCCCGAAGGACATCATTAATCAGAGCTTGGAAAACTGCAGGGGCATTTGTGAGTCCGAAGGGCATCACCAGATATTCGAAGTGTCCAAGGGGGGTGTTGAACGCTGTCTTCCACTCATCTCCCTCCTTGATGCGGACGAGGTGATAAGCATTGCGCAGGTCGAGCTTGGAGAATATCTGAGCAGAGCAGAGGGGTTCAAAGGAGGGATCGATGAGGGGAAGTGAGTACTTATTTTTTTATTTTTACCGTGATGTCGTTAAGGCCCCCGGAAGTCAATGCACGGTCTGAGCGAGGAATCTTTCTTTTTGACAAAAAAGAAACCTGCCCCAAGAGGGGATGAGGAAGGGCGAATGAGACCGGAAGCCAGTGAATCTTGGATGTACGCCTCCATAGCGTCTTTCTCGGGGCGAGAAAGATTATACAGGCGACTAGAAGGAAAGGGGGCACCAGGCAGTAAATCAATGGCGCAGTCGTAAGGGCGATGAGGGGGGAGAGAGAGCGCCAACTCTTTACTGAACACGGGCGCTAGATCGTGGTAGTCAGGGGGCACTGAAGAGAGGTCAGGAGGGGTAGGAGTCACAAGAGGGCGCCTGGGAGAAAGGGTTCGCTGAACGAAGGCAGTGAGAGTGACAGTGGACACTCCAGTTGGTGATGGCTGCCGTCTCCCAGTTGATCTTGTGGGTTGTGGAGCTTTAACCAGGGAGACCTAACACAACTGGGTAATGGGGAGAGGGAATAACAAACAGCTGGAGATCCTCACGATGGTTGCCAGAGATAATGAGAGTGAGGGGGACAGTGCGGAACTGGACCTGGGTCATGAGCCTGCCGTCTAAGGCAGTGACATCCTTGGGAACAGGAAGAGGCTCAAGTGGAAGATCTAATTGTTTAGCCAAATCAGAATCAATAAAACTATCGTCTGCCCCAGAGTCAATCAGGACCTGAATGGGAAGGGAATCACGCCCCACAGGAGGCAGGAGGGAACAGAGATGCGGTTAGGAGAGCTACTCTTAGTGGTGGTCTGGCTCACTAGGGGGTGCTCTCCGACACTAGCGAGCCTGGTCTTTTGGCGTCTGGGGGCATGAGGCGATAAAATGTCCAGCTTGACCACAGTAGATGCAGAGACGCTGAGTGACTCTTCTCTGGCGTTCACTGGGGCTGAGCCGGGCCCCGCCCAGTTGCATAGGCTCATCAGGAGTGGATATGACAGGTGGGGCACTGGGGGAGGTGACTGAGAGAGGTGGCTGAACTAACTGACCTACAGGGGGCGCCAACCTACGCTGTCTGAAGCCCTGAGTCTGTTCCTTTTCTCTCCTTCTCTCCCTAAGTCGGTTATCAATGCGGATAGCAAGTGTTATTAACGACTCTAGGGAGTTGGGCTCATCACGAGTGGCTAGCTCGTCCTTAAGCTCAGACGACCTTAAGCCCCTCAAAAACATCCCCCTTAGCTCTAGCTCTCCCCACCCACTCTCAGAGGCTGCAATACGAAAATCAATGGAGAACTCAGCTACAGATCTAGCCCCTTGAAAAAGAGAAAACAGGCGCTTAGAAGCCTCCTGTCCCTGGAGAGGGTGATCAAAGACCCTGCATAACTCACTAGAGAAGCTGGAAAAAACTCACAAGGATAGGGGACTGCTGTTCCCAAACTGCCGTAGCCCACTTAGCAGCCCTACCTCTAAGTAGATTAATAGTGTAGGCTATCCTGGAGCGGTCAGTGGGGGTAACGGGAAGGTTGTTGATCAAAAACTAAGGAAGGAACAGCGTAAAACAAACCCACTAGCAGTACCAATTTCCCCGGAATAGGCTCAGGTGAGGGGGAACAAAAGGCTCTTTGTGTGAGGGGGCAAGGGCTGGGAAACAGGCGAGGGAGAAGGGGCAGGAGCAGTACTCACAGTGGGGGTGTCAGCAGAAGAGCTGGGTGACTGGGAGGAACTGGAGCTGGGAGTCGAGAGGCTGGAGACCTGGTGACTGAGGGTTTGAAGGGTTTTCATAATTTCCTGTAGCATTTGTTCGTGTTGTCCAAGTCTGTGTCCTTGTTGGGTTATGGCTGTTCTTATGGGGTCCGTCTCTGCTGGATCCATACTGGCCAAAGAGTTCTGTGGTGTGTAGGTGATAACAAAGATCCAAAAGCGGAGAGCGGAGCTAGTTGGAAGTGATATTTATTGCAACAGTGAGTGGAAAAACAACAAGGGGAATCCAGGGAGGGGGGAGTGCTAGGCTGGTGGTGGTGAGAGGGCTCGGGTGAGGAGGCACTGGAAAAGAACAAAAGCACAAGGCGTTAGTTGAAAAATCACAAAAAGTCACAAGTAGTTAAATCCAGAAGTGTATCTCAAGAAACAGGAGCCAGGAGGTGTTACCAGGTGAAGGTTAGACAACTCTTTGGCGCTGAGGAGAGTCTGAGCAGCACTCTTCAAGGAGTCTTGATTGGAGCAGTGGAGACAGGTGTGAACAATCAGCCTCAGCGCCGTGGGGGAAGGGAAGCCTCAGGGGAAAACAGTGAAGGTAACCAAAACATACACAGGACAGAAGTGGAAAACACCAGAATAAAACCCCAAACACACCACAAGAACGTTAAACAAAGCTGTGGCCTTCAATAGACCGGAATCGAGACCAAAAGTCATGGACTTCTGAATCAGCATTTATGCAATAAGGCCTCAAAATGCAGTTTTAATATTACAAGATGTCTGGGAGACTTTTATCTCTGCTCTACAGGTCACTTGTCTGCTGCTACAATTCAGTAAATATACATTTCTCAGCATTTGTTTGTGATGTGACTAAATATTTTCAGATTGTTCTAAACTGGATTGAAGAAATCAGCACTGAAAGTAGCTTTGTGTTTGTAAATAGAGTTGATTGTTTACTTGGTTGATATTTGCTGTAACTATGTAGGGGAGAGTGGGGTAATGTGAGACGGTCTTTACTCCCCCCTGTTCTCTAAGCAAGCTAAACTGTGTCTATAAAATTAACACATTTTTCTTTAATTTAAGATGTTTCCTAAGGACGGAAACAATCAGAATGTTTCCCGGACTAAAGACGGTGAATTGGGGATTGTTTTAATAAAAAGAGGTCAAGTGTCTCATTTTACCCTAGCTATGGGGTAAACTGAGACAAAGCCCAGATTTCAAGGGGGTAAAGCGGCCAGCGTGGGGTAAAATGAGCCAGCGTGGGGTAAAGTGATCTCCTTATTGTTTCCACCACTCTGGATGTGACAGAACAAACACAAATAATGCAAATTATCATTCAAAAATTGTTTTATTAGACTTAGAGAATATAACCACCTCCACAGTAGGGGAAACTCAGATTACATCCACTCTCATCCTCGGTATTAGCTCCGATTTTTAGCCCTTCCTTTGCTTTTTCTCATCAGTCTATTACGTGTCTTTTCAAAAGCTCTGGATCAGCTCACCCTTTTCTGCAAGTCTGCATCTTCAGGCGGATCATCTGCAGGGTGCAGGCCTTCAATAACTTCTCCCGGAGGTGGAGCATCTCTGGTGGCAGGCTGTAGCTCAGGGTTTGGCCGGTCTGACGGAATGGATGGTGCAAACGCTTCATCTGGGAAAATGTCACGATTGTATGGGAAAATCCCAGTGGACCTAAACCCAGAAGTCACGTTTTGTGGTGTCACTTACATTTAAAAACCTTTCATTCTCCATGTCCACAAAGCACATGAGGACTGGTTGGGTAAACTCCCATGCTCCCTCCAGGACCCTAGGGAGGTATAGATCTGGTCCAGTGTTGGTCCAGGATGGAAACCGTACTGTTCCTCCTGGATCTGAGGTCCACTATCGACTGGACTCTCTGTCTCCCAGTATCCCTGCATAAACCTTACTGGGGAAACTAAGAAGTGATTCCTCTGTTGGAACCCACTCTCCAGTCTGTCTTCTTGAACAGAGGAACCACCCCCCCAGTCCACCAAACTATGGTGTCTTGTCATGAAGTTGTTTTTTTTTTGTTGTTTTTTTTTTAGCCTGAACCAGTTCAACAGGCTCCTCTGGCAGAAGGAAGAACATCTCTACACTGAGCCCCGCCCACATGAATGAGCTCCACCCCCCTATCCTCAAGGGGTGAGTCAAGCTACCTGGACCAATCTGTTGTGGATGATGTCATGAATTCCTCTCATATTTTTCTCATGACTGTCAGAGATCTAAATCACCTGCTTCGGCTTCCTGACAAGACAGCAGACACAACAAATGTGACAATTATCAGTCTAATGTGACGTCTGATCCTAAAGAACTTGTACTGACGCCCACATGTGGCCCAAAAGAAAATTGCAGATGTGGACCATGTTTGAGCTAAACATTCCTTCATTACTAACGGGGAAGCTGAAGAAGAATAAAATTCAATTTCCCAGCAGGAAGCAACCTCTGGTAACTCCTCCATTCTCAAGAAAACAGACTTTAGTTCCGTCAGTATTTTTCCTGGTTCCTCTTCTTTCAGATATCTAACAGCTCAGGGACTGCAGCCATCACTGCTGCAGCATACAAGAGATAAAATGTTGTTCAGCTCTGCCTGCTATGTGTCATGACTTTACAGTAATGATTAATGTATGGACTTTAAAATTGTTAAATGAAAGATATGAAATTAGAATGAATGGTTCTATAAACTGGATGATCTTCAGTCAAACCGTCTGGTAGGAAAAGGTCATGTATAATATCAGAATCTAGATCAGGGGTCTCCAACTCCGGTCCTGAGGGCTCCTGTCCTGCATGTCTTAGATGTTTCCCTGCTTCAGCACATCTGATTCAAATGAATGGATCACCATGAGCGAGTCATTCAAGTAGCCACAGGTCTGGTAATGATCCGTTCATCTGAGTCAGGTGTGCTGAAGCAGGGAAACATCTCAGACATGCAGGACAGCGACCATCAAGGACTGGAGTTGGAGACCTCTGATCTAGAGGCTCTGAAGTATAGTCAGCAAACACATTTTTGGATTCATGTCAGAGGGACAGAAAGGTAACAGTTCAAAGAGAAAATAAGCAATTTTCTCATCAATCAGATAGATTCATCCACATTTCTCAGGTCCTGAGCATAAATCTTCTTACTGGCCGTTGTTACTGGTATGGACACTAATCCATTGTCTGAGGTCATGAGGAGGTCATTGGTGACTCTAACCAGCTCCACTTCTGTGCTGTGATGTTCTGAACCCTGACTGAAAAACTTCAAATAGATCATTTCTACAGGTGGTCTCCTAACTGGCATGTAACTATTTTTTCCAGAATTTTTGAGATAAATGGAAGGCTGAATATTGGCCCATAATTTGCTAAAAATGTCTGGGTAAAGAGATGTTTTTTATGTAAAGCTTTTATTACTGTGACCTTAAAAACCTGTAGTACATATCCTGATTTTAGGGACGGGTTAATCTGATCTAATATTGATGTAGGGGAGAGTGGGGTAATGTGAGATGGTCTTTACTCCCCCCTGCCCTCTAAGCAAGCTAAACTGTGTCTATAAAAATTAACACATCTTTCTTTAATTTAGGATGTTTCCTAAGGACGGAAACAATCAGAATGTTTCTCGGACTAAAGATGGTGAAAATGGGATTGTTTTTATAAAAAAAAGGTCAAGTGTCTCATTTTACCCCAGCTATGGGGTAAACTGAGACAAAGCCCAGATTTCAAGGGGGTAAAGCGGGCCAGCGTGGGGTAAAGTGATCTCCTTATTTTTTCCACCACTCTGGTCCAGGGTCCTGGAGGCGGATTAGAAGAGACAGGATGTGGTCTGAGAAACCCAGAACGGAACCAGAGCTCTGGCAGTGTGCTGCAGAGGACCTGAAGGACCAGAGGCTGGTTCTAAGCAGGACCGGAGACTGGGTGAGTACCAGGGCCGGGCTGGGTGCCTTAGCCTCGTCCTCAGCAGGACCGGAGGCTGATTCTTAGGTGGACCGGAGCCAGGATCAGGACCAGGACCGGGCTGGATGACTGATCCTGGTTGTTAGGGGGACCGGAGCCTGCTTCTTAACAGAACTGGAGCCTGGAGCAGGACCAGGACCGGGCTGGATGACTGATCTTGGTTGTTAGGGGGAACGGAGACTGGTTATTAACAGACCCGGAGTCTGGGTGAGGACTAGGACCGGGCTGGATGCCTTAGCCTAGTCCTCAGCAGGACCGGAGGCTGGTTCTTAGCAGGACCGGAGCTTGGGTGAGGACCAGGCTGGATGCCTGAGCCTGGCTGTTAGGGGGACCGGAGCCTGGTTCTTAACAGAACCCGAGCCTGGAGCTGGAGCAGGACCAGGACCGGGCTGGATGACCAAAGCCTGGCTGTTAGGGGGACCGGAGCCTGGTTCTTAACAGAAATGGAGCCAGGAGCAGGACCAGGACTGGGCTGGATGACTGAGCCTGGTTGTTATGGGGACCGGAGGCTGGTTCTTTGCAGGACCGGAGCCTGGGTGAGGACCAGGACCGGGCTGGATGCCTGAGCCTGGTCCTCAGCAGGACCGGAGGCTGGTTCTTAGCAGGACCGGAGCCAGGAGCAGGACCAGGACCGGACTGGAAGCGGAAGGCTGGTTCTTAGCAGGACCGGAGGCTGGTTCTTAACAGAACTGGAGCCAGGAGCAGGATCAGGACCAGGCTGGATACCAGAGCCTGGTACTCAGCAGGACCGGAGGCTGGTTCTTAGCAGGACCGGAGCCAGGAGCAGGACCAGGACCGGGCTGGATGCCTTGGCCTTGTCCTCAGCAGGACTGGAGGCTGGTTCTTAGCAGGACCGGAGCCAGGAGCAGGATCAGGACCAGGCTGGAATCCTGAGCCTGGTCCTCAGCAGGACCGGAGACTGGGTCTAAGCAGGACTGGAGCCTGGGTGAGTACCAGGGCCAGGCTGGAAGCCAGAGGCTGGTTCTTACCAGAACCAGAGCCAGAAGAAGGACCAGGACCGGGCTGGATGACCGAGCCTGGCTGTTAGGGGACCGAAGTCTGGTTCTTAACAGAACTGGAGCCAGGAGCAGGACCAGGACCAGGCTGGATGACTGAGCCTCGTTGTTAGGGGGACCGGAGGCTGGTTCTTAGCAGGACCGGAGCCTGGATGAGTACCAGGACCGGGCTGGATGCCTTAGCCTGGTCCTCAGCAGGACTGGAGGCTGGTTCTTAGCAGGACCGGAGCCAGGAGCAGGACCAGGACCGGGCTGGATGCCTTAACCTGGTCCTTAGCAGGACCGGAGGCTGGTTCTTAGCAGAACCAGAGCCAGGACCAGGACCAGGACCAGGCTGGATGCCTGAGCCTGGTCCTCAGCAGGACCGGAGCCTGGGTGAGGACCAGGCTGGATGCCTGAGCCTGGCTGTTAGGGGGACCAGAGCCTGGTTCTTAACAGAACTGGAGCCAGGAGAAGGACCAGGACCAGGCTGGATGACTGAGCCTGGTTGTTAGTGGGACCGGAGGCTGGTTCATAGCAGGACAGGAGCCTGGGTGAGTACCAGGGCCGGGCTGGAAGCCAGAGGCTGGTCCTCAGCAGGACCGGAGGCTGGTTCTTAGCAGAACCAGAGCCAGGAGAAGGACCAGGACCAGGCTGGATGCCTGAGCCTGGCTGTTAGGGGGACCAGAGGCTGGTTCTTAGCAGGACAGGAGCCTGGGTGATTACCGGGGCCAGGCTGGAAGCCAGAGGCTGGTTCTTAGCAGAACCAGAGCCAGAAGAAGGAATAGGACCGGGCTGGATAACTGATCTTGGTTGTTAGGGGGAGCGGAGCCTGGTTCTTAACAGAAATGGAGCCAGGAGCAGGATCAGGACCAGGCTCGATGCCTGAGCCTGGTCCTCAGCAGGACCGGAGACTGGGTCTAAGCAGGACTGGAGCCTGGGTGAGTACCAGGGCCAGGCTGGAAGACAGTGGCTGGTTCTTATCAGAACCAGAGCCAGAAGAAGGACCAGGACCGGGCTGGATGACCGAGCCTGGCTGTTAGGGGGACCGGAGCCTGGTTCTTAACAGAACTGGAGCCAGGCGCAGGACCAGGACCAGGCTGGATGACTGAGCCTCGTTGTTAGGGGGACCGGAGGCTGGTTCTTAGCAGGACCAGAGCCTGGATGAGGACCAGGACCGGGCTGGATGCCTTAGCCTGGTCCTCAGCAGGACTGGAGGATGGTTCTTTGCAGGACCTGAGGCAGGAGCAGGACCAGGACTGGGCTGGATACCAGAGCCTGGTACTCAGCAGGATCGGAGGCTGGTTCTTAGCAGGACCGGATTCAGGAGCAGGACCAGGACCGGGCTGGATGCCTTACCCTTGTCCTCAGCAGGACTGGAGGCTGGTTCTTAGCAGGACCGGAGCCAGGAGCAGGACCAGGACCAGGCTGGATGACTGAGCCTCGTTGTTAGGGGGACCGGAGGCTGGTTCTTAGCAGGAATGGAGCCTGGGTGAGGACCAGGACGGGGCTGGATGCCTTAGCCTGGTCCTCAGCAGGACCAGAGGCTGGTTCTTAGCAGGACCGGAGCCAGGAGCAGGACCAGGACAGGGCTGGATGCCTTAACCTGGTCCTCAGCAGGACCAGAGGCTGGTTCTTAGCAGGACCGGAGCCAGGAGCAGGACCAGGATGGGGCTGGATGCCTTAACCTGGTCCTCAGCAGGACCGGAGTTTGGTTCTTAGCAGGACCGGAGCCTGGGTGAGGACTAGGCTGGATGCCTATGCCCGGCTGTTAGGGGGACCAGAGCCTGGTTCTTAACAGAACTGGAGCCAGGAGCAGGACCGGGCTGGATAACTGATCCTGGTTGTTAGGGGGACCAGAGCCTGGTTCTTAACAGAAATGGAGCCAGGAGCAAGTTCAGGACCAGGCTCGATGCCTGAGCCTGGTCCTCAGCAGGACCGGAGACTAGGTCTAAGCAGGACTGGAGCCTGGGTGAGTACCAGGGCCAGGCTGGAAGCCAGAGGCTGGTTCTTACCAGAACCAGAGCCAGAAGAAGGACCAGGACCGGGCTGGATGACTGATCCTGGTTGTTAGGGGGAACGGAGCCTGGTTCTTAACAGAACCGGAGTCTGGGTAAGGACCAAGACTGGACTGGATGCCTTAGCCTGGTCCTCAGCAGGACCGGAGGCTGGTTCTTAGCAGAACCAGAGCCAGGAGCAGGACCAGGACCGGGCTGGATGACTGAGCCTGGTTGTTAGGGGGACCGGAGGCTGGTTCTTAGCAGGACCGGAGCCTGGGTGAGGACCAGGACTGGGCTGGATGCCTTAACCTGGTCCTCAGCAGGACCGGAGGCTGGTTCTTAGCAGGACCGAAGCCAGTAACAGGACCAGGACCGGACTGGAAGCCGAAGGCTGGTTCTTAGCAGGACCAGAGCCTGGAGCAGGACCAGGACCAGGCTGGATGCCTAAGCCTGGTCCTCAGCAGGACCGGAGCTTTCTTCTTAGCAGGATCGGAGCCTGGGTGAGGACTAGGCTGGATGCCTGAGCCTGGTCCTCAGCAGGACCGGAGGCTGGTTCTTAGCAGAACCAGAGCCAGGAGCAGGACCAGGCTGGATGCCTGAGCCTGGTCCTCAGCAGGACCGAAGGCTGGTTCTTAGCAGGACCGGAGCCAGGAGCAGGATCAGGACCGGACTGGAAGCCGAAGGCTGGTTCTCAGCAGGACCGGAGCCTGGAGCAGGACCAGACTGGATGCCAGAGCCTGGTCCGCAGCAGGACCGGAGGCTGGTTCTTAGCAGGACCGGAGCCAGGAGCAGGACCAGGACCGGACTGGAAGCCGAAGGCTGGTTCTTAGCAGGACCGGAGCCAGGAGCAGGACCAGGACCGGGCTGGATGACTGAGCCTGGTGTTTAAGGGGACCGGAGGCTGGTTCTTAGCAGGATCGGAGCCTGGGTGAGCACCAGGACCGGGCTGGATGCCAGAGCCTGGACCTCAGTAGGACTGGAGGCTGGTTCTTAGCAGAACCGGAGCCAGGAGCAGGACCAGGACCGGGCTGGATGCCTGAGCCTGGTCCTCAGCAGGACCGGAGGCTGGTTCTTAGCAGGACCGGAGCCTGGGTGAGTACCAGGGCCATGCTGGAAGCTTGAGGTGATGATGGGCTGCTGCATGGTGCCTATCTGATTTCAGAGCACCATTCTCAGCCTTGCTTGCTCAGATGTCCCGCCGGCCTGTTAATTACATTATTACAAGCTACACATGTCAGCCTTGTGTATCTCACCTGGTGAGGCCTTTGTACCATATGCAGACCTGTTTCGTCCACATTAAAAATCATGTGTGGGGGGGATTTATGCCTGTTAAAGATAAGGAGAAATCTAAGCTACTTAATTTTAGAGAATAAAACACATGCATTGGAAGAATCAATTCACCCACCTTTCCATGACTACTGCCAGATTATCATAGACCTCCCCAACAGTTGTTCTATTGAAGCCAGTGGCCCCTTCAGAGGGATGTGGCTTCTGGAGTGGGACAAAAGCGGCGACGTGCTAGAAAGCTGCGGAACCACTCTGGACCGAGACAGTCTCCTCCGATTGGCAGGCATGGGGACATGGTTCTTGTCTGCATGGGGAATGGTTCTGTCTACATGGGGACATGGTTCTTGTCTGCATGGGGACATGGTTCTTGTCTGCATGGGACATGGTTCTTGTCTGCATGGGGACATGGTTCTTGTCTGCATGGGGACATGGTTCTTGTCTGCATACTCAAAGGCCAGTGTGCGGCACTTACTTACTTTTACATCTTAAAAATGTATTTTTGTACAAAACACATGCTTACCACAACACAGCGGAGTCAGGCTCTTCCTGGCCACGGTGAAAAGGATGAGCCTTGATAATCAGCCGCTCAAATGACCACAGCTGCATCTTGTTTCTTAGATACAAGGGGTGTCTCAGAATACCCCATTCTATCCTATAAGTAAAGACTCCAGCAGGGATGGAGGCCTCAAATCATTAAAATGATGGAAAAAAGAGAGAAAAACCCTGAGATTCAGAAAATATTTTATTTTTTTTTCAACCGTTCAGATCCACAAAAACAGAAACTGATATTTAGCCTTTAAAATAACTAAAAGAGCTTCAAGAAGAGCTCTTTAATGAGTTAACTCCCACCAATTTATTTCTACATTTGATTCAGTGATAATCATCATAAACCACCACAGTAACGATACAACAATGACATTAACCAGGTTGATTTAAATGATTCAAATACTCTGAACATGAAACATTACAATATTTATTTACATCATTTATTCTCATTGAACAAATGAAGATCTACATTTACTCCATTTCCTTCAATAAAGGCAGATTTAATTCAGTTAAAGGTCTGAGGGTACCAGGACTATATTTGTTACTGTCATTAGTCTCTTTTCTTGTTTTTTTTCCCTGATTTTTATGCCTCAAAACAAAATCTTTCAACATTTGTTGTCAATTCCAGAATGAATGAATGAATAAATGAAACATCATCGATGCAGACAAATAAAACATCACTCAGACAAACACATGATTAAGAACTAAAAAAAATGGTTAAAATAAATATCAAAGTATCAAAGAAAATCAAAGTATTTCATGAAAATAATAATAGAGACATGGAAATATCACAGCACTTTTCTATCACTGAAATATTATTTTAAACACTAGTGGAAGATGTTTCTCTTTTCTATCAGATGACTTTTCCACATGAATTACATCCTTATTCATTAAAAGAACAGACAAAGTTTGTCTCCATCTGTTTAGTTTGTCTTCTGTCATAAATTGACGACGTGTCAGTTTATTAACTTTCAAGGCTTCTCTAAAAGAACTATCAGAGTACATATTAGTCATGAGATAAACCTGAATTTAACCTGCTCTCTACCAGTGTCATTACTTATTTAACTTTCATCAACTCAGCGGTGGATCCAGGACCAAAAGTCCCAACTCCAGCATGTAGCGGCTGAGTGAATGTGGTCTGGACTCTGTGGAGGAGAGTCATGGTTTCAGAGACGCTGTAGAAAGACAGAATACCTGCTCTGTGATCCAGGTAAACTCCAACTCTGGAGGAACCAGGACCTGAAACTGGAGTTTTTACTTTGTTGTAGCAGAATTCATAACTGTTTGTGTCACAACGTAATGACCAAGATTTCTCATTGTATCCAAATGCACTTTTTGACCACCCAGCCCTGCTGATACTCTTGTATGTTACTGCCACATAAACTCCTCCCCCTCTCCACTCCACCTCCCAGTAACAACATCCAGTCAGACTCTCTCTACTCAGGATCTGATGATATTCAGTGAATCTGTCTGGATGACTGGAATAAGACTGTTGTTGGTTCATCAATGTTACTCTTCTGTTCTCTTCAGATAATAACAGTTGTCTGTGTGCTGTGTTTGGATCCAGTGTGATTTCTTGTGAATATTTCAAGAATCCAGCTCTGGTCTTTGGTTCTGATCCTGACAGTAAAACCTCCACTTCAGCCACTGACAGTGAGATGTTTGTCCATGTCTCTCTCAGAAGCTCCTGTAGGTTTATCTCTGGTCTCTGACACAGCTGCTGTCACATCCTCAAAGTACCTCAGGGACCAGTATTGATGATGGATGAGTGTGGAGACTCACTGAGTGGTGACAGTGAGGGTAGTTTTGTGGAGAAACTGGTTGTGATCCTCTGTTTGTGACAGCTGCTTCATCTCAGCATCTTTCCTCTTCAGATCAGTGATCTCCTGCTCCATCTTCTCCTGAAGCTCTTTGACTCGACTCACTTCAGTTTCCTGCTGGGATCTGACCTGCTGCTTCACATCAGAGCTTCTTTTCTGGATGAGACGGATCAGCTCAGTGAAGATCTTCTCACTGTCCTCCACTGCTTTATCAGCAGAGACATTAATGGCCTCCACCTCCTGTTGAAGCAGCTTCACATCTTTCTCTCGGTCCTGGATTCTCTGCTGGATTTGTTGTCCACTCACCTCCAGCTCCTTCTGCTTCTCAGCTCTTTCTGCTGCAGCTGAGACTGTTTCATGACCTTTATGTTCATCCATTAAACAGAGAGAACAGATACTCTGCTGATCAGTACGACAGAAAACCTTCATCACCTCACCATGACGTGAGCAGATGTTCTCCTGGAGCTTCTTGGAGGGGTCCACCAGCTGGTGTTTCTTCAGCTGAGCTACATCATAGTGAAGTTGGAGGTGTTTCTGACTGTAAGAAACTAAACAGACCAGACAGGACTTGACAGCTTTCAGCTTCCTCTCAGTGCAGACATCACAGGCCACATCTTCAGGTCCAGCATAGCAGTGATCAGCTGGAGCATCTTGGAGTCCAGTCTTCTTCAGATCCTCCACTAACTCTGCTAACATGGTGTTTTTCACCAGGACAGGCCTCGGTGTGAAGATGTTCCTGCACTGAGGACAGCTGTGGATTCCTTTCTGATCCTCTCCATCCCAGTGGGTTTTAATACAGTTCATGCAGTAGTTGTGTCCACAGGGAATAGTCACTGGATCCTTCAGTAGATCCAGACAGATCGAACAAGAGAACTTTACTGAATCAAACATATTTCCTACCTGTGCCATTTCACCTCTCAGCAACAGTAACTGTCCCCAAAGTTTTATTTCCTCCAAAGTAAATAAAAACAGTCCAAACACACATTTTTTTTCTTTTAACGTCTCAGACTGATCTGCAGTTGTTCAACTCCTCAGCTCTCGTATGTTACAGCATAATGATCACACTAACGTCTAAGCTGTGGAATATGAGGAACCAGGAAATAAACTGTCAAAGATGAACTTGAGTTGTAGATTAGGGAGGAGTTATCAGTGGTTTCTTCGCTCCAGGAAATAGAGACTTTTCAGGAACCATTAAATCCACCTGTTTCAGTTCACAAACGGATCTCTTTAGTTCATATTTGTTTATAGCTCTAACTGTTCTGAGTTTTTATCCTTTGATATTAACCATGTGATGATCCAGTTCAGATGACATCATGACATTTACTGCAGCACCTGAACTCTCAGTTCTGATTTCATACATGGTCCTTTGCCACCATCTAGTGTTTCATTTGTGGTACTACAGTTTATGAAACCAGTCTTTTGACTTTCTACTCACTGAACTCTTTCCAACAGTCTTTCATTTTATATTAAGCTTTAACCATCTGACAGTACTGCTGTTTATCTATAAGACAAAGGTTCATCAGTTGACTGTTTTGATGCCAAATAAAAATTACGGATGTGGTCAAATCAAATCAAACTTTATTCATATAGCACTTTTAATATATTAAAAATGCAACACAAAGTGCTTCACAACAAAAGTAAATAAAAAATACAAAACAGGATCCATCTATCATCCATGCCCATTTGATTCTCTGCAGGGTGTTAGATCCCCCAGGTGATGGTTTCAGTCGCTGACCAGCAGAGTCTGTCACCGGGACCAGCCCTCCGTTCTTCGGGTCCGAAGTTGAGGCCTAGGGGGGTTCACCTCGCTAGAATTCCTCAACTTGTTTAAGCTGGGTGTCAGGGAAGATTCGCCTTGCTCTCACTGCATCAATCCATCCAAATGTCCACCCTGCCTACTCTGATAACTACCCTAAAGGAATAGCCTGGCATTAGGTACTGTCATCAGCCACATTCGTTAACTGCAGCTCCCCCCTTATGATCTGGGCTCTTGTTACTGGCTAGGTTAGTTTAGTGGCTTGGACAGCAAGCCCCAAGGGTCTGTGACAATAGGGGGCTAGAGTAACCAATCAGAACCTGTGTTGTTATGCAGAGGCACACCTGTGTACACTTGTGGGGACAATTTCAATATCAAACACAGCGTCTTGTGTTAATTTTTTATATTTATTAAACAGGTTAGCAGGGTTAAGCAACAGCATTTCATTGATTAAACATTGATTAAACATTGATTGAACATTGGAAAATAAACTAATACTCCACAATAATGCCTGGCAACTCCGTTCTTCTGTGTTAATCCAGGCCGTGGCTTGTAATTCCAGTTATTTCCATGGAATCCAGGCTGGTTGGAAGTACTGTAGCTTGTAATTCCAATCTCATTCATTTGAATTGATTCAGGTTGGTTTGGTGTGAGCTGTGGCTTAAAATTCCAATTTCATTTATTCATTTGAATGGATTCAGGCTGGTTTGTTATGAGCAAGTGGCAAGATTGGTCTTATCAAAAGCTGTAAAGCGAGGTGTTGAGGCAGGTCCTTCCAATAACAGGGTGGGTGCTCCTGAAACTCTGGTATCCGGCTCCTTCTCTCCTGCAGTGAGCTAGGGAAAATCTGAAAAGCTCCAAATATATTCCTCAAGAATTGGGAGAATGGTTATTCCGTTCTGAATGTCTTCTTTCTTTTGTTCTTGTCTTAAAAAATAAATTTCCCAGTAAAATCCCTTGGTGGTGGGTAGCTCCTGGTCCCAGCCGATCATCCTTCGAAGAACGCTTCAGTGGCACCTCCTCGATGGTTCTGGTGGCGAGTTGGACCTTCAGGTGTCCTACCATCTCAAGGTTCCTGCGGGTCATCGACGCATCAGCTCCGGTGTCTACCAGATAAGGGACTCCGTCCACATCGCTTTAGATCTCGTCCCCCTTCCAGTAGGCATTTTCCAGAGTGACCCGCACCTTTAAGCCTGTCATTCCCGGGGGCCCCCAGCTGCCTTTCGGGCAGCCCGGAGGGCATCTCTCTGTTCCAGTGTAAGCTTGCTGTACTCTTCAGTTGGCAGATAATCACCTTTATTAGACTTTCCGTCAGCTCTCCTGGTCGGTGGTGGCCTGGGCTGAAAGGCTGTTTGTGGTCTACATGAGGGTTGGAATCGGCCTTGGTAGTCTTGTTTTGGCTCTTGCCACGGGAGCATCTTCTTGGTTTTGGTGCTTGAGGTGGAGTGGTCGTTTTATCAGCTCCCTTTCCTGACTCCTTGGTGGAGGATCTGGACTACTTCTTCCTATTCTCCTCATAGTACTTGGTTTCCAGATCCCACGCCTTCACAGCCTGATCCAGGCATAGTGTGCCCTGTCATTGGCATGGTTGCAAATCTCACCTAACCTCATTGGCCTGCCGTCACTATCCTCAGGGCCTTCACAAACAGTCAGCTGAGCACTGTCTTCTTTATCCGGTGCCAGGCCTGGGTTAGAGTACTAGCTTTGGTTAGGTCCGCCCTACACTGAGCCAGGAACGATTCCTCATCTCTCATGTCCTCCAGCACAATGCGGTTATAGACTTCGACCACCGCCTCCCCCTTCTCTGCCACATCTCCTGTGATATGGCACAACCCTAACCTTTTTGCCTCGTCATCATCACTGATACTGTGAAGTTGGGCCCAAATCGCTTGCAGGTATTCCGCGGTCTTCTCGTCTGCCCCCGGGCTCTTACCAGCGTATTGATCTTCTGGATTTCCCTGAAGTGGTCTTCTTTCGGGGGCGTCGAGGTGGGCTCCCCGTGCACCTCGGTATCTCTCACTCCTGGTCTTACAGTATTCACAGGGGGCTCAGATTGCTCCTCCTCATCCTCCGATTAGATATCGCCTACGCCTCTCCGCTTCCAGTCTCCAGACCTGCAGTAATGTCGCTTTCTTTATCCGTCGCAGCATCACATCGTGGGTGATAGCCAAGTATGCCACCCGGAAGTCCTTAGTTAAGTCTCTGCATGCAGCCAGGGTGGCTGACGATGGTGTCATCAAAATATTAGCCCATTCCCTCACTAGTGCGGTCACTCCAAGGGTTAGGTTCTCCTCCATGTCCTTGACCCATGCCCACAGAATGTGGGCATGGGTCAGCTGAGGTAGTGCCTCAGCTGGCCAACCTCTGGTGTGTGTGCTTCCCTGCCGTCCCTGGTCTTTATGGTAGCTCAACTCAGGTCTTGGGCCATTCTCTCAGTCACCACATTCACATTGGCAAACTCCACCGTCTTCTACCGTCCGCTTCGCCATTCTCAATTCCCTTGGACTCTCACGCCCCTGCTCAGCCAGGGAACACAGACTTGCCGCCTCTTAATCCTCCGCCTCTTCTCCTCCAGAGTCCTCTCCCGGGCCTGACCCCAGTAGATTTCCTGGGGGGTGAGGCTGCTTCTCCGAAGGACTCACTGCTGCAACCTGCGACCTTGGCGGAGTCCTCACTGTCATGTGCTTCCTGCCAGCTACCCGGTTTTCCATCGTGGCCGGCATAGGCCTTGGTGAGTTTCCCCCAATGGAGAGAAACTCCTCTTCCTGTGGGGCCTTCGGTGCAGTGGTTCCGGGTCCAATTTCTCCGGGCTGCTCCTGGTATTCTGGTGTCATCCATGCAGCCGGCCACGTTCCTCCGAGCTCTCTCATCCCTGCCATGGCTGCCAGCGCCTATTGTCTTCTGGTCTCATCATCCTTTTGGATCATGTACTCCTCTAACCAGTCCTTCATATGACACCTGTCCGCATCCATCCGCATCGCCGCAACCGCAGCCAGTTCAGCTACCCTCCAAGATATATTTCCTGACCTCAGCCCATTGATGCTTATCATCACTCTTCGTGCAGCTATTTCCTTCGCTTTCCCCAGACCCATGTCCAGGGCCTCCATCATCACTGGCAGACACTCCTTCAGCACTGATCCTCCCAGATAACGGTCAATTCTCACATGTACTATGGCATAATGGGGCAGATGTCCCCCACTTACCATGCCCACTCCCGTCCGAGTCATATCAAGCTTCCTGACTTCTTCCCAGTAGTCTTCCCCTGCCTTCCACAGCTGGTCTCTCACCCTAGCATGGTGAACTTCCCCCTTTGCGTTGGTAAAAATTATCAGGGTGTCACTGCTAACCTGCTATACCCCCTACATAGCTATAGGCCAGGGCTCCACTCTTTTGGCCTCCAGGGGCACCATGTCAAGGGCCGGGGCGACTCCTTCTATGGGTGAAAAAAAGTGGCAGTTTGGGGAAACAAGCCCACGCTTCGACTCTTGGGGCGACAGTACCATCCTTCTAGGTGGACCTTTCGGTGGCGGTGATTCAGATTAGTGCCTCTCTGTCTTGCTGGTATGCTTCCAGGGTGGTTGCACTATCTCTGGGGGCCCGTCACAACCACAGTCCTCTTTTTTCATTTTGCCCCTGCCTAGATGAGGTCGACCTCTGATATGTATCTTGCGTAGATCCCGGTCTATCTCTTTTACCAAATCCTGGACTGCTGGTGTAGTCGGTGGTTTGAGCAAATCAGCCGATCATCCTCCGAAGAACGCTCCACAGAATGAAAGCTATTTCTCTCAAAACTTCCGCTTTTATGCCTCCTGGCTGGCCACGCCTGACTTGCTCCAGCCCCCAAAGTCCTTGTTTATTCAGGATTCACATGTCCTGAATGGTTTCACACAGTAAGGAGTGCAAAATCATATTTACATAACATTCACGATTGGTTTTCCAGTGGCATGCATAATCACATTAACATAGTATAGTTGTGATTGGTCCACTTTCACAGTCTTACATAACCAACCCCCTGCATTAAGCCTGAAGGCTACTTGCTCCTGGTTCTCTCTCGCTGTCACATGCTAACAGGCTACTCAGCTGTGTGTGTGGCGGAGGTGTTGTCAAGGTCTCCTAGATAAACTAGAATCACATAGAGTTGTTTTGAATAATCCAGTTTAACTTTTCCCTCAAAAAGACTTGTTACTCAATAAACAAACCAAGTTTACACTTCATCGAATCCCATTATAGGTTCATCATTAGAGCAATAAATATTTCTATTGGGTTTGATACCTTCATCCAACTCTCCTCTCGTCCTCTTCATTTTAACGGAGCCTGACAGCTGTTGTTTACATTTCAACGCTGCACACAGCCGGCTATCTCACTTTGTTTACATTCCCCAACAGTACAGATAACAATACTGCCGCATTCAGTCACACTGAAAATGATCATTTACTATGTCACAGTTAGAAAATAGTTCTTAATATTTCTTCAATCCCAAAATCCCATGGATCACTTGACAAGGGTCACAGGGATCTGCTGGAGTCTACCCCAGTGCTCTTCAGGTGAAAGGCAGGGGTCCACTCTGGACAGGTAACCAGTCTATCACAGGGCCGCATGTAGACAAACAACCACTCACGCTCACAATCACTCCAATTTAGAACCACAAATCAACCTAACATGCATGTCTTTAGACTGTGGGAGGAAGCTGGAGAACCCGGAGGAAACCCACACAAGCATGGGGAGAACATGCAGACTCCACACAGAAAGGCCCCTGCTGAGGTTTGAACTAGGAACCTTCTAGCTGTGAGGCAATAGTGGTAACCACTAAGCCTACGTGCTGCCCTCAAACAGGATCACTTTTTTTGTGTGTGTCTGCATTTACATTCATTGTTTATGCCATTGTCTAGCAAAACCATCTAGTAGGTATATGCAATTTAATCTTGTAGCAGACTTTTTTTTGTTGTGAAGGGTGAATGTGTCCTTCACCGGTCCTCTCTGGCAGTAAATTCTAACATCTTTATTATCATCTTAAATCCTGATTTCGTCAAAGAAGTCTAAAAAACACCAGCAGTGAAACATTTAAAGACAAGACAGTTAAAGAGACACGACAGTGAGGGTGTGGTGTATGCTGGGTTGTGAAGTGTGAGGGGTGTTGTGTAGTGGATTGTGTTGTGACAGTGAACAAACTCAGAGGATGATATATAAGAAGCAGAAACTACTAACGAGAAAACTGGATAACCACCTTCTACCAAGCTATAGACCTGTATATGGAGAATTGATGTAAACATTATTGATTGATTGTGTTGACAGTAGAGGGGGTGTTGGGAGAGGGGTTTAAAGAATAAATGTGTCCGTGCCCATATACACTCACATGTAAGTTACCCAAGTACCAAGGAAACTGTTACCACTATTACCATCACCACTCTCCTTATCTTAGTCCATCTCAAGTCCTCCTGCGGGTGAGAGAATGCCAGCTGACTCCCATCACTCCAGGGCCAGTCTGGCCCTGGGGTGATGGGAGACAGCCCATCACCAGAGACAGATGGGAGACAGATGGAAGACAGCCCATCACTAGAGACAGATGGGAGACAGATGGGAGACAGCCACTACCCCCGCATAGCTGCAGCATAGCTGCAGCATAGCTGCGGCGACCAACGAGGGGAGGCGGCCTGTACCAGAGGGCCGCGCAGGGAAAGCCGCACAGAACCCCCCACGCACCAGCCCGCAGCAAGCCAACACCCCCCCACACACACACACACACATGCAGGGGCGCACCTGGGCCCAAGCATCGGCGCAAGGGGGCCCCCACCGATGGAGGGCCCCCCAGAAATAGGGACACGCCCCAGTCGCCAGGACCCACGACCACACCCCAAACCCCCCCGCAAGGCAGGGAGGGACGAAACAAGAAAAAGAGGCAATACGGCCAGCCCAGCCCCCCATCTTCCCCCCCGACATGTGTGTTATGTGTATGTGTCTTTTTCTGTATTTTTTAAAAATTATTTTGTGTGTAAGCTAAGTGCATTAAAATTGACTTGGGGTGCAGAGGGTGGACTGTCCCCCTGCACTTAAGCTTCTAATTCACTTTGTATGTTATGTATTTGTAAGAGGGGGGTGGAGGGCAAGCACGGCCTTAGGTTAAGTTTTCCAGCCCTGGAAAAAGCCAAAATGACAACCTTTGAACTTCTCAGTTTTCTACAGGAGAAGAAATTGAAGGAAGGCACCGGGGTGTAATCTCACCTAGGGCACCAAATTGGGTAGAACCTACTGAGTCCCAGCACCACAGTACCAAAGTCCAGGCCCAGCTGCTTCTTTGTTATAAATCTAAGGAGGCTCGATTTGTCAATAATTCACTCCTTTGAAACACATCTTAAGGGCCTCTTTTTCTTCATGACCTCAGTGGCTGCACATCTGTTCAATGCATAGGCGTAGTTTGACTTTTGCATCGGGGGGGCAAAAATTGTTAAGCACTTTCAACAAATGGGCGCACTCTCACGCGAACCGGCGCGCATGCACACATATGTGCAAACTCGCGCGCACATGATGGCACACAAGATACACTCACCACGAAACCATGAAGTCCAAGATTAGATGATGTTCAAAACCAGTAGTTGCAACAGGATACAGTACACAGTAGATGTTATAAATGTTAATGTTAATGATTTTAAATGTATAAGAACCAAAAATAACATGATTCATTTAAACTGTCACAATATACTGCAGTTTATTTTGGACTTAAAAAAAACATTACGGTCAAAAACATTTATTTATTTTTGCCAGTTCGTTGACAATGCAATTGCATATTTCAGCCACCAGGGGGAGCAATGCTCCCCCTGCCCCCCGCAAACTCCGCCCATGGTTCTTGAGGTCCAGGGACCTGGGTCCTTGAGGCTGTGCACTTTTACACAGTAGGCTATGGGCCCTGGCCATGAAATTAAACAAGCCACTTTTTATTTACTGTTATCATTCCATTATTATGTATATGAATACAAGGGCACAATAAGTGAGACATAGGCTACACTAGCCCCCCCGCAAACTCCGCCCATGGTTCAATGGAGGTTCGGTCCCAGGTTGTCTTCCTAATAAATTTCCTTGGCATGATGGATTTTTCATACTGTTTAAGACACAAAAAAACAAAGCTTATTTTTTGTCACACTTTGCAGGGGAAAAGTGAAGCAGTGTCTTACTTTTTCTCATGGCAATTGTCTCACTTTAACCCTCCATCCATCCATTAACTCCCGCTTGATCCGAAGTCGGGTTGCGGGGGCAACAGCTTCAGCTGAGAGGCCCAGACCTCCCTCCTCTCGGCCGCCTCCACCAGCTCCTTTGGGAGAATCCCGAGGCATTCCCAGGCCAGCTGAGAGATATAGGGCCCTATCTTGCGCCAAACCTCCAAAACCTGCTATTAAGGGATATTAGGTATTGGGAGGGGCGTTCCCCCACAAAGAACGCAATCTTCCACCTCCCAAAACCCACGATCTTACCTGCAAAACCACTATATTATGCACACATTGCATGGGAGTGGTTAGGGCGTTCCCCTGTTTAACCAATCAGTGCGTCAGACCATTGCCTTTAAGAGCAGTTGCGGGTACCTGCAAACTGATATGGAGCATCTTTCACCCAGATCAGAGCAGCTCTCATGGGCAGCTGTCTGGGACTCTGTTGTAGAGCTTCCTCCTCTTTTTTCCTCCTCCTCCACTGATATATACATAACTAGCTCTAATAATGTGGAGCAAATTATTTAATCATTTCTTTGTATCCAAGAAGTTCCAACAACTGCTCAGAAAAAAAATAAGCGTGAGCTTCCAGGAAAGCATTTCTTAACTAGAAAAGCAATCAGAGAGCGCAGACCTCCGCCAAGCACAACAATTATCGAAAATTTGAAAGTGATCCAGAATCCAGGATTTCTTCCGATCACACCCAAAATAAAATCAGTTCTCCTTTACATTTCTGACAATTCCTGAAAATGTCATCAAATCCGTCCAAACTTTTTGAGTTATGTTGAACATATCCCCTGCGCAAGACGCACAGCTGCGCCAAGACGCATAGCCGCTGGAAGCGGTGCTTTTTTCACAACAGAGTTCTGTGATCTCCTCGTTTCCTCCACAGCAAACATCTGAATGATCATGTCACAGCTGTACAGAAATCATTGCCCTTTAAGAGAATAATATGAAAGTAATACAGTGATGCATAATCGAGAGTAGAGCCGGTTGTGCAGTCCACATGTGACTGGGTGGACGCGCAATGACAGGATTTGGACGCGCTCTTTACGCGCCGACATGCCAGTTGCGCTTTCCACAAACTCGGTATCTGCGGTACTGGTGTCTCGCAATTTTGGGTATGGGTAATGGTGGTCAGACCACATACCCAAAACCCAAAATCTGCGAGATACAGGTACCGCAAGATACCGAATTCGTGGAAAGCGCAGGAGACACGCCCATTGCCGCCCCACAATGTGCTTAAGGAGACGGCAAAATGGGTAACAGGTTTTGGGGGTGGAAGATTGCATTCGGTTGGCAGAGGCTCCTAAATCTGAGATTTGCAGGTAATGGTATTGGGTATTGGGAGGCAAGATAGGGCCCATAATCTCTCCATCGGTCCTGGTCTTCCCATGGTCTTCTCCCAGCGGACATGCCCGAAACACTTCTCCAGAAAGTCGTCCGGGGGCACCTACCAGATGCCCAACCACCTCAACTAGCTCCTCTCGTGTGAAGGAGCAGCAGCTCTACTCTGAGTCTCTCCCGAATTACTGAACTTCTCACCTTATCTCTAAGGCAGAGTCCCAGCCACCCTGCGGAAAAGACTCATTTCCGCCGCTTGCTGAAGATCCCACTCGATGCGCAACAGGACCACGTCATCTGCAAAACAGCAGAGACGAGATCCCGACACCACCGAACTGGAACCCTTCCGCTCCTTGGCTGCGCCTAGAAATTCTGTCCATAAACGTTATGAACAGAATCGGTGACAAAGGGCAGCCCTGGCGGAGTCCAACTCCCACCGAACGAATCGACTTACAACCGGCAATGTGGACCAAGCTCCCACTCCATTTGTACAGGACCGACAGCCCGTAACAATGGGCCCACCACCCCTACTCCTGGAGTACCCCCACAGGGCCCCCGAGGGACACGATCAAATGCCTTCTCCAAGTCCACAAAACCATGTGGACTGGTGGGCAAATTCCCAGTTCCTCAAGGACCCTAGTGAGGGTTAGAGCTGGTCCAGTGTTCCACGACCAGGACGGAACCCGCATTGTTCCTCCTGAATCTGGGATTCGACAATCGATCGAACTCTCTTCTCCAGCACCCCCGCATACCCTGACCAGGGAGGCTGAGGAGTGTGATTCCCCTGTAATTGGAACACACCCTCCGGTCCCCCTTCTTAAAAAGGGGAACCACCACCCCGGTCTGCCAAACCAGAGGTACTGCCCCCGATTTCCATGCGATGTTGCGAGACGTGGTCAACAAGACAGCCTACAACATCCAGAGCCTTCAGGAAATCGGGCGGATTCGTCCACCCCCGGAGCCCGGCCACTGTGCAGCTTCTTAACTACTTCAGCGACCTCAGCTCCATTAATGGACGAGTCCACCCCCAAATCACAGGCTCAACATCCTCAACAGATGACATGTTGGTGGGAATGAGAAGGTCCCCCAAGTATTCCTTCCACCGCCGAACGACATCTCCGGTCGAGGTCAGCAGCCCCATCCCACTATACACAGTGTTGGTGAAGCACTGCTTTCCCCGCCTGAGCCGTCTGACGGTTTGCCAGAATCTCAGAGGAGCCGATCGAAAGTCTTTTTCCATGGCCTCACCAAACTCCTCCCACACCCGAGTTTTCGCCTCAGAGACCACCAAAGCCGCCGCCCGCTTGGCCCGCCGATACCTGTCTGCTGATTCCGGAGTCCCACAAGCTAATCAAGCCCGGTAGGACTCCTATTTCAGTCTGACGACCTGTCTCACCCGAGGTGTCCACCACCGAGTTCGAGGATTGTTGCCACGACAGGCACCGACGACCTTACGGCCACAGCTCCGGTCAGCTGCCTCAGCAATTGAGGCACGGAACATGGCCCATTCAGACTCAATGTCCCCCGCCTCCCCCGGGATGTGATTGAAGCTCTGCCGAGGGGCGAGTTGAAGATCCTCTGACAGGTTCCTCTGCCAGACGTTCCCAGCAGACCCTCACTCAACGTTTGGGCCGCCAGTCTGACCGGCATTCTCCCCCGCCATCTGATCCAACCCACCACTAGGTAGTGATCAGTTGACAGCTCAGCTCCTCTCTTTACCCAAGTGTCCAAAACATACGGCCTAAGATCAGATGATATGACTATGAAGTTGATCATCGATCTCCGGCCAAGAGTGTCCTGATGCCATGTGCATTTATAGACACTCTTATGCTTGAACATGGTGTTTGTTATGGACAAACTGTGACGAGCACAGAAGTCCAATAACAAAACACCACTCTGTTCAGATCAGAGGCCGTTCCTCCCAATCACGCCCATCCAGGTACCACTGTCATTGCCACATGACGTTGGTGAAGTCCCCCAGCAATAAAGGAGTACCCATTAGGGCGGCTTTTCAGCACCCCCGCCAAGGACCCCAGAAGGCTGGGTACTCTGAACTGTCATTTGGCGCATAAGCGCAATGCAGTCCGAGCCTTCCCCAACCCAGAGGCACAGGAACTACCCTCTCATCCACTGGGGAAACCAACGTCAGGCTCCAAGCTGGGGGCTATAGCAAGCCCACACCAGCTCGTCGCCTCTCACCCCGGGCAACTCCAGAGTAGAATAAGGTCCAGCCTCTCTCGAGAAGGTTGGTTCCAGAGCCCAGGCTGTGCGTTGAGGTGAGCCCGACTATATCTAGCCGGTACCTCTCAACCTCACGCACAAGCTCAGGTTCCTTCCCCGCCAGAGAGGTAACATTCCATGTCCCAGTAACCAGTTTCGTCAGCCGAGGGTCGGCACGCCAAGGCCCACGCTTTCCGCTGCCACCCATACCACACTGCACCCGACTCCTATGACCCTCCCTGCGGGTGGTGGGCCCACGGGTAGGCGAACCCATGTTGCTCCTTCGGGCTGAGCCCAGCCGGGCCCCATGGGTGAAAGCCCGGTGACCGGTTCATGCAGTAGTTGTGTCCACAGGGAATAGTCACTGGATCCTTCAGTAGATCCAGACAGATCGAACAAGAGAACTTTACTGAATCAAACATATTTCCTGTCTGTGCCATTTCACCTCTCAGCTACAGTAATTGTCCCAAAGGTTTTGTTTCCTCCAAAGTAAATAAAAACTGTCCAAACACAAGTTTTCTTTCTTTTATCGTCTCAAACTGATCTGCAGTTGTTCAACTCCTCAGCTCTCGTATGTTACAGCATAAAGATCACACTAACAATTAAGCTGTAGAAGGTGAGGAACCAGGAAATAAACTGTCAAAGATGAACTTTGAGTTGTAGATTAGGAGGAGTTATCAGTGGTTCTTCACTCCAGGAAATAGAGACTTTTCAGGATCCATTAAATCCACCGTTTCAGTTCACAAACTGATCTTTTTAATTATCTTGTTTGTAGCTTCTAACTGTTCTGAGGTTTTATCTTTTGATATTAACCAATGTGATATCAGTTCAGATGACATCATGACATTTACTGCAGCACCTGAACTCTCAGTTCTGATTTCATACATTGGTCCTTTTCACCATCTAGTGTTTCATTTGGGACTACAGTTTATGAAACCAGTCTACTGACTTTCTACTCTGAACTCTTTCATTTTATATTGAGCTTTAACCATCTCACAGTATCGCTGTTATCTATACACAAAGGTTCATGATTACGTTTTGATGCCAAATTAAAATTACAGATTTGTTCATCTACTGATGTTTTTCTTCAGTCTCTCAAGTTGGAAAGAATGTTGGTTTGAAACACGACTCAAGTCTGGAGATTATTACTCTACAAATATATTTCAATCAATATATCAAAATAACTTAGTCGGTTCATTTCAATAATTTTTTTGATTCATATGATTAAGAAATAAAAACAAAGCAATGATACATGTGGTTTGGAGTTCACATGTTTCATTCTGGTGAAGGAAGTAGAGTCAGCTTGAAGGTGTTTTCAATAGATGTGTTGTAGTTGTCTGTGAAGAATCCAGTATTTTCATTTTATCATTGCAGCTGTCATCACCTGAATCAGGTGACTTTCAGTCTTCAACTGTAAAGGTCAGTCCTGTTGGACAGCTTTCTTGCAGGTAAGACTGTAATAATCTGTGTGTGAGTGGAGGTGGAAATCTCTGTCAATATTTAGATCTATGAACCAAACATAGGGCACATTTTAAAGGTGGGGTAAGTGATTTATGGATGACATCACATCCGTTATATTTGAACAAAGCATCACTAAAACACAGAGAGCCCCCCCCCCCCCTCCCTCCAAGATCCAGAGAAACACTCCATCATGAACTCTTCCAAGGTTTGACAATCCTCCCAACAAAGCTGCTGAGGTTTGACCGCCTGGGGAGATGGCTGGCGGCTTGGCTGGACTCATTTCAGCCAATTCATGTCCTTCATTTCTATTTATCTGATCCCCCATCGTAACTGCTTTCAGATAAATAAAAGAATCAATCTTTTTTTTAATTTCTCCTTTACTTCTCCTCTAAGAGCTTTTGTTCGTGCAACAACGTATACAAATGAGATGTCTGTATCATAATATAAATTAGTGTATGGACCAAAAACATCTATTTGATATCATCTCTTTGCAGATCAATTCAGTGTGTAACATGATAATAACGCCACAGTAGAGAATATTTCAGTCATGTTTTCAGTCATGACATCACAGCAGAAGCCACTCCTAGTGCCGGCTGGTGAAAAAAAATCTTGGAGGGGCTGGGTGCCAACATTTTTCCCTGCCTAATCTAGCATAAGCATTAAAATGAACAGTCGGAAATGACAACAGTCCACAATAATATTTAATTTCAGTTTCCATTTCAAATAAGAATAACAATTTACAGCTATATTAGACTTTATGCTTCAAATACTATACAATCAAGGGAAATTGTCCCTCCGGAGGATGCTGTGCACCTCCAATAAGACACCAGCTGTTGAACCGCACAGCTGTTGGTAGCTTGATGAATCAATAGAACCCTCCTGTATATTTTGGGTCCATCAGTGTACCTCAGTACCAGGACTACTGACTGTCCCCCTTGCTTATTCAAAAGCACCACAAAATTTAACACATTGATNCTATAAGCAAGCCCACACCAGCTCGTCGCCTCTCACCCCGGGCAACTCCAGAGTAGAAAGGTCCAGCCTCTCGAGAAGGTTGGTCCAGAGCCCAGGCTGTGCGTTGAGGTGAGCCCGACTATATATAGCCGGTAACTCTCAACCTCACGCACAAGCTCAGGTCCTTCCCCGCAGAGAGGTAACATTCCATGTCCCAGTAACCAGTTTCGTCAGCCGAGGGTCGGCACGCCAAGGCCCACGCTTTCCGCTGCCACCCATACCACACTGCACCCGACTCCTATGACCTCCTGCGGGTGGTGGGCCCACGGGTAGGCGACCCTGTTGCTCCTTCGGGCTGAGCCAGCCGGGCCCCATGGGTGAAAGCCCGGTGACCGGTTCATGCAGTAGTTGTGTCCACAGGGAATAGTCACTGGATCCTTCAGTAGATCCAGACAGATCGAACAAGAGAACTTTACTGAATCAAACATATTCCTGTCTGTGCCATTTCACCTCTCAGCTACAGTATTGTCCCAAAGGTTTTGTTTCCTCAAAGTAAATAAAAATGTCCAAACACAAGTTTCTTTCTTTTACGTCTCAAACTGATCTGCAGTTGTTCAACTCCTCAGCTCTCGTATGTTACAGCATAAAGATCACACTAACAATTAAGCTGTAGAAGGTGAGGAACCAGGAAATAAACTGTCAAAGATGAACTTTGAGTTGTAGATTAGGGAGGAGTTATCAGTGGTTTCTTCACTCCAGGAAATAGAGACTTTTCAGGATCCATTAAATCCACCTGTTTCAGTTCACAAACTGATCTTTTTAATTTATATTTGTTTGTAGCTCTAACTGTTCTGAGGTTTTATCTTTTGATATTAACCATGTGATGATCCAGTTCAGATGACATCATGACATTTACTGCAGCACCTGAACTCTCAGTTCTGATTTCATACATGGTCCTTTTCCACCATCTAGTGTTTCATTTGTGGTACTACAGTTTATGAAACCAGTCTACTGACTTTCTACTCTGAACTCTTTCATTTTATATTGAGCTTTAACCATCTCACAGTATCGCTGTTTATCTATAACACAAAGGTTCATGATTTAACTGTTTTGATGCCAAATTAAAATTACAGATTTGTTCATCTACTGATGTTTTTCTTCAGTCTCTCAAGTTGGAAAGAATGTTGGTTTGAAACACGACTCAAGTCTGGAGATTATTACTCTACAAATATATTTCAATCAATATATCAAAATAACTTAGTCGGTTCATTTCAATAATTTTATTTGATTCATATGATTAAGAAATAAAAACAAAGCAATGATACAAGCATGTGGTTTGGAGTTCACATGTTTCATTCTGGTGAAGGAAGTAGAGTCAAGCTTGAAGGTGTTTTCAACATAGATGTGTTGTAGTTGTTCTGTGAAGAATCCAGTCATTTTTCATTTTTATCATTTGCAGCTGTCATCACCACTGAATCAGGTGACTTTCAGTCTTCAACTGTAAAGGTCTCAGTCCTGTTGGACAGCTTTCTTGCAGGTTAATGACTGTAATTAATCTGTGTGTGAGTGAGGTGGAAATCTCTGTCAGATATTTAGATCTATGACCAAACATAGGGCACATGTTAAAGGTGGGGTAAGTGATTTCTGGATGACATCACATCCGTTTATATTTGAACAAAGCATCACTAAAACACAGAGAGCCCCCCCCCCCTCCCTCCCTCCAGAGATCCAGAGGAAACACGCTCCATCATGAACTCTTCCAAGGTTTGACAATCCTCCCAACAAAGCTGCTGAGGTTTGACAGCTCCTGGGGAGATGCTGGCGGCTTGGCTGGACTCATTTCAGCCAATCATCATGTTCCTTCATTTCTATTTCATCTGATCCCCCCATCTTGTAACTTGCTTTCAGATAAATAAAAAGAATCAATCTTTTTTTTAATTTCTCCTTTACTTCATCCTCTAAGAGCTTTGTTCGTGCAACAAACGTATACAAATGAGATGTCTGTATCAGAATATTAAATTAGTGTCATGGACCAAAAACATCTATTACTGATATCATCTCAGATTTGCAGATCAATGTCAGTGTGTAAACATGATAATAACGCCACAGTTAGAGAATATTTCAGTCATGTTTTCAGTCATGACATCACAGCAGAAGCCACTCCCTCAGTGCCGGCTGGTGAAAAAAAATCTTGGAGGGGCTGGTGTGCCAACATTTTTCCCTGCCTAATCTAGCATAAGCATTAAAATGAACAGTCGGAAAATGACAACAGGTCCACAATAATAATTTAATTTCAGTTTCCAGTTTCAAATAAGAAAAAGTAACAATTTACAGCTATATTAGACTTTATGCTATCAAATACTATACAATCAAGGGGGTAAATTGTCCCTCCGGAAGGATGCTGTGCAGCCTCTCCAATAAGACACCAGCTGTTGAATCCGCACAGCTGTTGGGTAGCTTGATGAATCAATAGAACCACTCCTGTATATTGTTGGGTCCATCAGTGTACCTCAGTACCAGGACTAGCTGACTGTCCCCACATTGCTTATTCAAAAGCACCACAAAATTTAACACAATTGATTATCTTGGACACATATTACAGTTTTTATCTACCTCTCATTGTGCCTTCTTTCAGTAATGTGGTGCCCATCATCTGGCTGCGTTGCTATGCTAATCTTTCCGAGCACAGCTAGCTTTACGCAGTTTTCCATGTGAACTTAGGATCTCTCAGTTTCTTGAACTGTTCAGAGGTGCTTAAGTCAGTTAGTCCGTCTTTGTCCAAGTCCAATCACATCTGTCACTTCTGAAGAGGATACAGGAGAAACAGAAAAGTGCATTAGCTGCTCCACAACCTGCCAGCCACGTCTCAGGGTTTAACCAACTCTGACAAAAACTCAGTTTGTATGATTTACCTTTCTCCTTCGTTTACTGGAAAATGTTAATTTCAGGCTTGTCGGGTCCCAGCTCCTTAACGAGAAGTTTTTCTCCGTCGTCCGTCTCACAAAAGGGAACATTAATAATGATTTCACCGAATTAGGTGGAAGCTGCTCTTGAACTCCAGTTGTCGCCATCTCTCTTCCTCGTCGCCGTATTTTTTTTTCTCCCGACGTAGGACAGAGTCTGGGAGTCGCTCTACGAAATAAAACTACCGCTGGCCCTTCACGTAGCTCTAGCTCATAAACCTCACGCATTTTACGTAGCTGTTGGGGCGACATTTCCAGCGCCCATCGGCATTAAATTTGGTGACGTTGATAGGCCAATTATCAATCATTTTTACCTAGCAACCATAACTGGATTGGCTATTTAGCTGCAGGTCAGGGGCGCTATGCCGAGCGCCCCGTGAGAGAATGACGCACTGTAGGTCGGTGGAAATTCACTGTTTAATGAGTGTCAGTTGGTGGAAATGTTGTTTAAATTATTTAAATCGCATGTAGGCACACACATACTATTAATTAATCTGATGCTGATCAAAAGATAAAATAGAAAAAAATAGAATAAATATTTTTCCCCTCCACAGCTGGTGGGGCGGCGCCCCAGCGCCCCCTATGGGCCAGCCGCCTCTGCACTCCCTCATTTATTTTATAACTCTGATCTGATAGTTTTGGACTCGTCAGCTCTCGTCACTTTACAGTTCAGCGATCACACCGACACCTGTGAAACGAGGAGGACGAGGAATTACACCTGAAGAGTTGGACTTCAGTCAGGTTGCTTCTGCATCACAGCCCTCTTTTCCTGCTTCATATCTTCTATCATATTTACCTGTAATTTGCCAGTTCAAACTGTGGTCACTCAGTTCAGGTATTGATCTCTTTAAATCATGAGTGACAAACTCAAATGGCTCTTTGTTCTGCATCTCAGTTCCTGTCACAGTGAGAGATCTTTGTGCTTTCATGATCCTCAGAGATTCTGAGAAGAACACATCATAGCACACTTCAAATGTTGAAGAAGATCATCTTGGTCAGTGAGATCTTCATCACAGACTCCCCTGGACTGAAATGCTGTCTTACTGACACAGCTGTGATGTGGTCAGTTACAGCTTCACAAATTCACCTTTTTTAAAGCCACTAAAGCAGTAAGTAATTACCACTTCTGACCACATGAGGGCAGCACATCACAACAACGTTGTTGGTCTTCCCCCACAGATATCAACCACTAGATGCTGCACGTCCTTCAGAGACCAGCAGGCCAGCATGACATAAGTTATCTTTGTTTTTTTGTTTTAGCTGAAATATGAGCTATTTGACTGACAGCTGTCATCAACTACTGATGGACGTCCATAAAAGAGTTGTAATAGCAGTAGTACTGGAGTTGGAACTTCAACTACCATCAACAGAAAACTGTTTATTGTTATCCAGTGTAATTTAACAAGGAGTCTGAACCCGTTTGGGACAGAGCACCAGTAGAGCTCCCCCTAAAGGTCTGACTCCAGAATACACCCTGATATAATTATGATAAAATGATTATAGTTACCGGGTGTGGATGAGATCTGCCCTGAGTTCCTCAGGGCTCTGGATGCTGAGGGGCTGTCTTGGTTGACACGCCTCTGCAGCATCGCGTGGACGTCGGGGACAGTACCGCTGGATTGGCAGACTGGGGTGGTGGTCCCCTCTTTAAAAAGGGGGACCGGAGGGCGTATTCCAACTACAAGGGGGATCACACTCCTCAGCCTCCCTGGGAAGGTCTATTCAGGGGTCCTGGAGAGGAGGGTCCGTTGGATAGCTGAATCTTGGATTGAGGAGGAGCAGTGTGGTTTTCGTCCCGGCCGTGGAACGGTGGACCAGCTCTACACCCTCTTCAGGGTCTTGGAGGGGGCATGGGAGTTCGCCCACCCAGTCTACATGTGTTTTGTGGACTTGGAGAAGGCGTTCGACCGTGTTCCCCGGGGATTCCTGTGGTGGGTGCTTTGGGAGTATGGGGTGCCGGACTCCCTTGTATGGGCTGTCCGGTCCCTGTATGACAGGTGCCAGAGTTTGGTCCGCATTGCTGGCAGTAAGTCGGATTCGTTTCCAGTGAGGGTTGGACTCCGCCAAGGCTGCCCTTTGTCACCAATTCTGTTCATTACTTTTATGGACAGAATTTCTAGGCGCAGTCGAGGTGTTGAGGGGATCCAGTTCGGCCTCAGGATTGGGTCTCTGCTTTTTGCAGATGATGTGGTTCTGTTGGCTTCATCGAGCCGTGATCTACAACTCTCACTGGAGCGATTCGCAGCCGGTTGTGAAGCGGCTGGGATGAGAATCAGCACCTCCAAATCCGAGACCATGGTCCTCAGCCGGAAAAGGGTGGAGTGCCCTCTCCGGGTTGGGGATGAGGTCCTTCCCCAAGTGGAGGAGTTTAATTATCTCGGGATCTTGTTCACGAGTGAGGGAAGGATGGAGCGGGAGATCGACAGACGGATCGGTGCAGCATCTGCAGTGATGCGGGTGCTGCGCCGGTCTGTTGTGGTAAAGAAGGAGCTGTGGTAAAGGCGAAGCTCTTGATTTACTGGTCGATCTACGTTCCCACCCTCACGTATGGTCATGAGCTTTGGGTAGTGACCGAAAGAACAAGATCGCGGATACAAGCGGCTGAAATGAGCTTCCTTCGCAGGGTGGCCGGGCTCTCCCTTAGAGATAGGGTGAGAAGCTCGGTCATCCGGGAGGGGCTCAGAGTAGAACCGCTGCTCCTCCGCATCGAGAGGAGCCAGATGAGGTGGCTCGGGCATCTGGTTAGGATGCCTCCTGGACGCCTCCCTGGTGAGGTGTTCCGGGCACGTCCCACTGGGAGGAGACCCCGGGGAAGACCCAGGACACGCTGGAGGGACTATGTCTCTCGGCTGGCCTGGGAACGCCTCGGGATCCCCCCAGAGGAGCTGGAAGAAGTGGCCGGGGAGAGGGGGGTCTGGGCTTCCTTACTCCGGCTAATGCCCCCGCGACCCGACCTCGGATAAGCGGAAGAAGAGGTACGGTACGATTATAGTTACAGATAAACAGTTCAGATGATTTCAAGTCAATATTTAATAATTAAATTGCTGACTTTAAAAAAGATTGAAATAAACTGTCTTATTCACTTATTTGATTGAAAATGGTTCCACCCACGGATTCTGTCATTAAAGGTTGGGTAGGAGATCTTTTTTTTCCCAGTTAAAAAGATTTTCTTGTCACTAGTGGCCTTTATTTACAGTGAAGAGTGACAGGAAATTGGGGCAGAGAGAGAGAGAATGGAGAAGACACACAGCAAAGGGTCTCAGGCTGGGAGTTGAACCTGCAGCTCAGGGCCGGACTGGGAGGCTTTTTCAGGCCAGGAGTCAGTCATGTAACCAGGCCACCCTGGCCTTGCCCACACGTTCACGTTCACGCCCACACCTACATGCATTGGCACGCATGTACACGAACACACACACACACACACACACTGCATTCCAAATAGAAGTTCAAATATGGGACCTATGTACAAACTAAGTTAGGAATATACAGTAACTTTTGTGCTTGGGGCCGGGCTGGTAAAATACAGTAACACAACAATCCTCAGCAAAATCCACTAACACACTTACTAGAAGAGAATAAAGGTTTAACGCAGTGCCAAGGTTACTTAAACATCATATCATGTGGAATGTCAACTGCCTCTTTGGCATAATTTTTATGTGTAGCCTACAATATAACCTAATAAACAAAGACAACAAAGTCCAAATCAAACAATGAATCAGCTATGAGGGGACGGCCTTTGAATACATGTTCACAGAACATGCACGCACTGATAGACGCAATGTATAATACAGTCCAAGAGTATAGTTCCTAATAAGCAATCACATAATATTGACTCATATTCTAATATAGGGCTGGGATACATAACAGCAAGTCAGCAACAGACAGCAACACCACTAGTTAATAGAAATGAGAGCCATTTATGTCAAATGGCAGTGCCTGTTGGTGTTATGTCTGCAACTTGCATGTTGTTGCTCTAGAAATGATTCTGGACCTTCTGCCAACTGCTCTGCACTGGCTTCTCCTGAAGTACCAGCAGGACTTATGTCATCACCACCTTTGAATAGCAAACATATGCTTACAGTGTTTTTCCATACACTATAGTTCATATAGTAAGATAGTGTAGCCTATTGTCTCACTTATTGTGCCCTTGTATTCATATACATAATAATGGAATGATAACAGTAAATAAAAAGTGGCTTGTTTAATTTCATGGCCAGGGCCCATAGCCTACTGTGTAAAAGTGCACAGCCTCAAGGACCCAGGTCCCTGGACCTCAAGAACCATGGGCGGAGTTTGCGGGGGGCAGGGGGAGCATTGCTCCCCCTGGTGGCTGAAATATGCAATTGCATTGTCAACGAACTGGCAAAAATAAATAAATGTTTTTGACCGTAATGTTTTTTTTAAGTCCAAAATAAACTGCAGTATATTGTGACAGTTAAATGAATCATGTTATATTTTGTTTCTTAATACATTTAACATCATTAACATTAACATTTATAACATCTACTGTGTACTGTATCCTGTTGCAACTACTGGTCTTGAACATCATCTAATCTTGGACTTCATGGTTTCGTGGTGAGTGTATCTTGTGTGCCATCATGTGCGCGCGAGTTTGCACATATGTGTGCATGCGCGCCGGTTCGCGTGAGAGTGCGCCCATTTGTTGAAAGTGCTTAACAATTTTTGCCCCCCCTGATGCAAAAGTCAAACTACGCCTATGTCAAGAACCAGTGTTTTTTGTTGTTGTTGTTTGTTTTTTTACATAACTTACTTGCAGAGGTATCTTGGCTGGGGGGCGGGGGGGGGGGGGCCTGAATAAACTTGTCAATTTACGGCATATGGCCGCATCCTCCTCCAGCGCCTTTCTTTTTTTCTGTCTCTCCCTCTCGGCACCGCCTTTTCTCTTTTTTTTACCCGGGTTGGGGTCCATGGTTTAGTCGAAGCCTCGACTCTTTCCTCTTTGCTACACACACAGCGCGACTGCAGCATCAGTGTCACCCTCCCCTTCCTGTTGGGGCGGGTGTTAATCAAAACAAACCAATCGCCTCGTCCTCCTCACATGCTACTGGCCTGAGTGGCCTCTGATTGGCCAGGCCTGCCTCTCTGATTTAGAAAAAAAAAAAGTTAGATAGTCGCGGCGCCGGCTGACCAGCAGACTTAAAAAGAGAGAGAGAGAGACGCAGGCCAGCAGGCCAATCACAGGCCGGCGCTTCGGGAAACCTCCCGGTTCTCCCGATGGCCAGTCCGGGCCTGCTGCAGCTGCTGCAGGAGGACTGTAGCTACTGGACATGGAGCACCTGAATAAACCACTGAGATACCCAGCTGCCCAGGTAGGAGACCTTCTATGTGTTTTCAGAATCTCAATGACTTTGACTGGTTTTTCCAACATCTCCTACCAGCCTTTAACAGATGAATGAATCAAAGATCATTCAGATGATCAGGATCATTTCATTCCATCTTCTGATTATTTTCTCTTTGATGTGAAACATAAAAAAATAAAAACTCATTTGTTGTCCCATCATAACATTTATTCTCTGAATGGACAGATCCAAATATAGATATTTCCATATACTGTTATATATGACGAAGAAGAACAAAACAATCTCCACATTAAGAAAACAGATGTCATTAACCAGACTGAACAAATATTTAATGTGAGAAAAATTCATTGGTTCTGATCCACATCCATGTATTTATGTCAGCCGTAACTGGAGTTACAGGGTTGATCACTGTTGAATCACTGCTGTGTTGTTTTCACACATCAATCAAGGAAACCTTTATTCTGTTACACTGATATGATTTTATGTTTCAATTTCACAAAAGTCTCAGACTTGCCTCCGTCTGTTGTTTGTCAGCCCTCTAGATAACAAAGAAAGCTGTAAATCCAGTTTCTGAATGAGGTCTCAACATAAACCTTTAAACACTCTGAATCACTTGTTTAATTACTCTGAATCACTTTATTGACTTTGATAAACTCAGTAGTTACTCCACAATCTAAAAACCAAAGACCAGCATGTAGCGGCTGAGTGAATGTGGTCTGGACTCTGTGGAGGAGAGTCATGGTTTCAGAGACGCTGTAGAAAGACAGAATACCTGCTCTGTGATCCAGGTAAACTCCAACTCTGGAGGAACCAGGACCTGAGACAGAAGTTCTTACACCGTTGTACCTCATTGTGTAACCGTTGGTGTCACAACGTAATGACCAAGATTTGTCATTGAATCCAAATCCACTTTCATATAAACCTCCAGTCCTGCTGATATTCTTGTATGTTACTGCTACACAAACTCCTCCTCCTCTCCACTCCACCTCCCAGTAACAACGTCCAGTCAGACTCTCTCTACTCAGGACCTGATGATATTCAATGAATCTGTCTGGATGATTAGAACAAGACTGTTGTTGGTTCATTACCGTCACTCTTCTGTTGTCTTCAGATAATAACAGAAGTGGGTGTGCTGTGTTTGGATCCAGTGTGATTTCTCGTGAATATTTCAAGAATCCAGCTCTGGTCTTTGGTTCTGATCCTGACAGTAAAACCTCCACTTCAGCCACTGACAGTGAGATGTTTGTCCATGTCTCTCTCAGAAGCTCCTGTAGTTTATCTCTGGTCTCTGACACAGCTGCTGTCACATCCTCAAAGTACCTCAGAGGACCAGTATTGATGATGGATGAGTGTGGAGACTCACTGAGTGGTGACAGTGAGGGGTAGTTGTGGAGAAACTGGTTGTGATCCTCTGTTTGTGACAGCTGGTTCATCTCAGCATCTTTCCTCTTCAGATCAGTGATCTCCTGCTCCATCTTCTCCTGAAGCTCTTTGACTCGACTCACTTCAGTTTCCTGCTGGGATCTGACCTGCTGCTTCACATCAGAGCTTCTTTTCTGGATGAGACGGATCAGCTCAGTGAAGATCTTCTCACTGTCCTCCACTGCTTTATCAGCAGAGACATTGATGGCCTCCACCTCCTGTTGAAGCAGCTTCATATCTTTCTCTCGGTCCTGGATTCTCTGCTGGATTTGTTGTCGACTCATCTCCAGATTTCCTTGCTGTGCCATGTCCCTTCCCAACTACAGTGAAACAACAGTATCACTTACTCCTAAATAAATACCATCATACCAGAGTTGAAAATCAGTTTTATATTTCTTTCATTTTCAATCACTGATAAGCTTATCAGTTATTGCAGGTCACAGCAGTGAGATTATGGAAATCCTTATGTTAGTAAATCTGAATGAGGACACGTTGTCAGCTGGACTCTGGTTTAAACATAAATCATAGCAACTGGTCTTCATAATGACTGAAGGAATAGCTGAGTGCACCTTGGAAGCATTTGCAGCCCTCATATACGCATTTATGATCAGCCGCATGGTTTCCATGGGATGTGGCTTGTTTGCATCTTGTCAAGTGTTATCTGAAACTGTAAATTGCTGGATAAACAGCTTTACTCATATTGAGCACAATGACGGCTTTTCTTCATGAGCTGGCAATCTCAATGATTGACTGTTTTATCTCCTCCTGTGTACCAGTCCTGGTTCAGGGGTACCACTGCCCTGCATGACTCAGATATTTCTTTGTTCAACCATGTGTTTTGTCTAGGGGTGCCGAGACCGGGCCGATAACCGGAAAATTATGACGTCATCCCGATAGGTCCGATATCACGACGAATAGCCCCGATAACATATATATATTTTTGTCAGCACGGCAGTGCCTCGCTCCCTCTGAGCCTTGAATCGCCGGGAGTGAATGTTATGTTCAAGTAACGTCGGCATAATCAGAAAAACGATTAGGAAAATCAAGAATACCCCCTCATGCCAGAAAACAACTCGTTAACTCGGTCATAATTTTGTTAGTTGCGGAGTTGAGTTGAATTTACCAGTGGCCCTGGAGACCGTGGAGACTCGGCCGACTGCAGCCCCTGCTGCAGCAGCGACGGTGGCAGATGAGGTGGGAGCTGAGGCGACACAAGCCTTGTCTCGCCCGAGACCACCTCGGAGATGAGATGGAGAGAGCAGGCGTCCACCGCCTCAGGAACTGGGGAAGGCGCGTCGACCGCCTCAGGAACTGGGGAAGGCGTGTCCACCGCCACAGGAACTGGGGAAGGCGCGTCCACCGCCACAGGAACTGGGGAAGGCGCGTCCACCGCCTCAGGAACTGGGGAAGGCGTGTCCACCGCCACAGGAACTGGGGAAGGCGCGTCCACCGCCACAGGAACTGGGGAAGGTGCGTCCACCGCCTCAGGAACTGGGGAAGGCGCGTTGACCGCCTCAGAGACCTGACTGGGGGAGAGTGTGTCGACCACCTCAGAGACCTGACTGGGGGAGAGTGCGTCGACCACCTCAGAGACCTGACTGGGGGAGAGTGCGTCGACCACCTCAGAGACCTGACTGGGGGAGAGTGCGTCGACCACCTCAGAGACCTGACTGGGGGAGAGTGCGTCAACCACCTCAGAGACCTGACTGGGGGAGAGTGCGTCGACAACCTCAGAGACCTGACTGGGGGAGAGTGCGTTGACCGCCTCAGAGACCTGACTGGGGGAGAGTGCGTCGACCACCTCAGAGACCTGACTGGGGGAGAGTGCGTCAACCACCTCAGAGACCTGACTGGGGGAGAGTGTGTCGACAACCTCGGGGGCTGGAGCCAACAGCACCAGCTCCTCCCTGCCCCTGATCAGATCAGCATAGACCCGTTTGAGGGCTGGCAGGGTGAGGACCTGGGGATTGGCAGCCAGGTCTTCCAGGTTTGACAGGAGGAGGTCATAAACAAATCTCCACCGCCTCACGTTGGTGCTTCCCTGCAAGGGGGATGTGAGGCGGTGGAAGAGTTGACAAAAGGAGTTGACCTCCTCCTGTGCCGCCAGAAGAGAGTCCAGGGACGCCACAGACACAGAGTCGGGAGCCAAAACGGGGACCTCCTCCCGGACGGCCACGGCTGGGGTTGGGGCATCCTTCCAAGCAGCAGTGGCAGCAGGAACCCCCTGGGGACTGGCAGCCCGTTGGGTCGCCCGGACCGCGAGCGCCTGCCTTGCCTTCTCCGAGGCGGCTTCTCCGTCGCCTCGGAGGCCAGATTTGCCAAAAAGCTGGCCGGGCCAACCCCTGAGCCCCAGCGAGCCTGCTGGAGGCTCTTTGGCCCCCCCAGGGCCTGTCGGGTGCCCCGAAAATCAATTATCCTTCCTGCTGGGTCCATATACTGGCTGTCCATTCTGTCACGTGGGGTGGTGTGGGGAGTGGAAGGAGGACCCAAATGCAGGAGGTTAAAAAAAGCAAAAAGGTATTTATTAACAAAAGCACGTAATTCAAAAAATTCACAAAATACAAAAATCCAAAATCCAAAAATGCAAGAATTCAAAAACACAAACTAAACCTGACTTCAAGGCAAACGGTGAATACGAGGACAAGCAGACTGACATATATGGGTTAGAGACGTCAACTTGACAACACACAGAATATACAGAAAAACAATCATGGCAGTTCCAGGCCATGACATGTTTGAGCAGAAAAACATCTACAACATGCAGGGCTGTGGTGCCTGAGAACCTGGAATGAAGAACCAGGATGAAAGGAATGTTCAGGACTGTTGGTTTGTAGAACCCACAACTGAGCTCTGTAGCATTCTTAGCCATATGTCTCTTTTTATCCAGCTCTTTTTCTTCAGAGCATTTTAGAAATAAGTGACAGAGAGCACTTTTTGTCATTTTTTCCCCTGCATTTATCTGATCAAGCCCCATCTCATGCTGTTGATGTCTACCTTGAAAAACTGTCACCAAGCTTTGATCAACAGTCACATAAATGTGGTGTTAGAAGAGGGATTTTATCCCATGTCCTTTCCTCAGTACCAGCTTATCACATACTGACACACAAATGGTCAGCAGGTCACTACGTGACTCTGAATGCACAGGATACTCTCAAAGTATCACCACTAGACATGCAAACTTTGTTAAGTTGGTAACATGGCAGAGTGCAAAATGTTGGCAAATAATAAAATGTGTTTTATTATATATTTTAATTCCAAATGTTTTCTGTGTCTTCACTTCTTTTCCTTTCAGCTGTTCCCTTCAGAAATCCCCATCTCTTTTTTTTTATCTAACTCTATCCTCTACATCCTCTTCTCTCACTAATTGGAAATATGATGGTAACTACTGACTTGGTGGCTTATTGCCAGTTGTTCTGGTCAGATACAGCTCTTTTACAATTATGAATTTCTGCGTCATGCAAGATGACAACTATCTGTTGATCATGCAGAATCCTTACACATCATCCACATGTTTAACACATGACCTCGTCCACATCTGTACCATGCCCAGCTGTGCCAGAGACGATGCTTGAAAACAGATTTTAGCAATCAGTCATGCTTGGGCAGGGTATGGATTGCCCAATGTGAGTGATGCTTTTGGTACCTTGGACTAAGTGATGGCAATGAGAGGTACAACAGGAACCAAACACGGCCAAAGCTTATGAGCTGGGCTAAATTGGGGCTTTGGTATGTCTTTTTTGGGCCAGATGAGACCCAAGTATCATAAGCTGGCTTTTACAGTTTTCCCACCTTCATGTGGCTGAGTTTAGGAAGTCACATTTGTCCTGGAGTATGAATGAATGTGGAGTATGAGTATGAATGAATTCTCCAAGACATCAATATTCCTCCCTTTTTGTCTTTACCCTTCTGAGTCAGTGAGAGTTCATAGTTGCTTCAAAACCCAAACTTTACATGACACACAAAAGCCCCAAATGCAGCAGTAACGACAGGTTTTGACCGGTGCTGCCACCCAGTGGACACTATTTTCACAGCACTCTGGTTTCCCTGATTGTTTCTTCTGATTCTGTGTGAGACTGAGTTATTGTGGAGTTTGAACTACAGAAGAAAGGTAGAAACATCATGTATTGGTGGTCTAACGTGACTTTGTATCTGCTGTTTTAGCTGTAAACAATATTCCAGCGGTATGAATTAATTCACCAAGACACAACACTTTAACATGATGCCACTGCATTAGTTTTATTTCACAGTTGAATTCATCTTTTCTCCAAACAGCTCAGGGTTTGTCCCCCACCCCGACTCCAGCAAACATACATGTCTAATATCAACACACATCACAGTACAGATCATCGTTAGCATCAAAACATGTGGAGAACATGTCTTCAAACACTGTTGTGCTCACTCCTCCTTCCACTTCAGGCCAGGACTAGTTTTCCTAAAAGCATCTGAAGAAGAGACAAACTCAGCTCATTTAGATTGTACAAATTACCCACGTGGCTTTCTGCTTCAGTTTCCACGTTTGACACTGAGAGATAAAGAGCTGTACAGAAATAAAACTTGACACAGCATGTGTTAACACTCATTTGGGAAAGATTTGTCATGGATACCTGTGTTTAAGGGAATTAAACTGAAGGTCAACCTCAGATTCAATTAGGAAAACCAGCTCAGGCTGCTTTAAAATCCTAACTCTTCTACCGCAATTCATAACAAAGAAAATCAGCTTCTTTCTACAATGAGGCATGACGTGAAATGTTCACACACACACACACACACACACTGCATTTGATAAAAACACACACACACACAAAGGGCCCAGTAAGCACAGCCACCTGAGTCAAAGTGAAACTGATTCAGCAACGCCTGATCTCTGAACTCTGCTCAGCGTTCACAGTCCAGCATTCAGTCACAAGAGAACTAAACAACCACCAGTTCAGAGGTTAAATACAACCAGTAGCTTAAAAGGCTGCTCTTTTTCAAACTAACAACCAAAAGGACGAGCATTCCATCCTTCACTTATGTCAGCTAACTTTCCTTTGGGAAGTAAATGCAGCAAAAGTCAGGGACCAAACAGCTGAATATCCAAACAGAAAGACGCTGATGCACTGACTGAAGATGCATAAATATATCAATACACAGAGTTTGCTTTGATGCCACAGCCGACCAAAGACATCAGCAGGAACTCCTCCCACTATCTGTCAAGAACGGTGGTAGAAGGGTCATGACTCAGGCTTGTTTTGCCTAAATCATATCCCTTCTACCACTTTGTAGGGCAGTTTGCAGTCAGAGAGTGGATCAGGAACTCCTCTGTATACCAGAGTATTCTGGGGTCCAACATGAGGTTCACTCTCTGAGAGCTACATCTGAACTGAAACTGGGTCCTGCAACAACATGATGATACCAAATACAGCAACACATCAACGACACAACGGCTGAAGAGAATAATCAAAGTGCTGCGATGATCCAGAGTCCAGACCTCAGTTTGACTGAAATGTTGTTGCAGCTCTGAAGGGAGTGGAGCATCAATGAACTGCTGTGGAACCTCAGCCAGTACTGAAGGATCTCTGCACCATCATGAAGCCACTCACTGTTGAGCTGGACATCCTTCAAGGAGAGGAGAGCTGTTACTATGGTAACCTGCTGCCTAGCTAGAAGTGTTGATATCAAAGACGCTGATGAAAGAAGGTCTGTCTGTGGCTGCAGGTCGACCTCACGCCGTAGTTCAGGTAAGAAACATTCATCACCACCTTTTAGATCATCAGTTTCCCTCTTCACTGTGCAGAGAGCCTGAATTTAAGCCAGTACTAAAGGACAGGAATCTCATAATTATTGATCTAAACAATGTTCATTGTTGAATAAAAGTTATACTGGATGCAAATGTTCTTTTGATGAGTTAGTCCCTCGTTCTGGCCCTGTGCTGCAACCAGCCAAGAAGCCACAGTCTCCAACACCAAATTCAAGCTCCTCCAAAGAGCAGGACTTCTCTTGCTCTGAGGAAGATGTGACACCTTCAGCACCGTGGAAACTGGGGTCATGACCCCACTGGAAAACAGCTGAAACAGGGAGGGAAATCCTCAAACAATTTCCCTCCGTGAAGGAAACATCTGTGAAGGAAACTTCCCCTCCTCCATCCAGAGCACCAGTCTGGTCTTGTCTCCAAAGAGACAGGATCTGTCTTTGTCTGTCTGACCAAACGTTGGAGTAGCTGCTTCTGATGAGCTTCAACCACTGGTTTGAGGCTGAACATCCACTCAAACATTAATTCAGGTCGTTAGCAGAAAACACTGGTTGTTGTTTAAAATGAACAGACTCACATGTGTTATCAATGGAACATAACAGATTTAGTTTAGTAGCCATGGTGATACAAATTGTCAAGTGACCCGGAGAGAACGTTGGAATCAACTCAGCTTCTAATCAATAAACAGAAACAAGATGATCTGGCTGATTTTGTAATGCAGAGAAGTGGTGAATCAATGTTCAATCAACTCTGTATGTTAAAAATGGCTTTTTGTCAGCACCCACAGTATGAGAAGAGAATTTGCGTACATTCCAGCCTGTCCTTGAACCAACCAGATGAATCGATTTGTAAGCCACAGTTTTAATTTGCCTTTTTATGTAGAATTAGAAGTTGTATAACCAATCAATGCTGTTGCTTAACCTTGCTAATCTGCTTTAATAAACATAAAAACTGTCATAAGACGTCGTAGTGGACATTACATCTGTATCCACAATTGCAACGACATTGGTTATGCCTCTGCACTACTAACATACTGTAGATTCTTATCGGTTATTCTAGTCATAATATTGTCACATATCCTTGGGGCTTGCTGTCCAAGCCACTAAATTTAACCTAGCCAGTAACAAGAGCCCAGATCATGAGAGGGGAGCTGCAGATTAACAGACGTGACCGATAGCTGAACTTTGAGCCAATTGGCTATTCCTCTTAGGTCAGTTATTGGGGGAAGCAGGATAGACGTCTGGAAGTTGTATGCAGTGAGAGCTAGGCGAATCCCCTCGACACCAGCTTAAATAAGTTGAGGAAATCTTAGCGAGGTGAACCCCCCTAGACTGCAACTTCTTACCCGAAGAGATGGAGAGCTGGTCCCAGTGACAGACTCTGCTAGTCAGAGACTGAAACACAACTGGGGGATCTAACATTATGCACATATATTTCTGTTCTGTTTCTGAAAACCTGTTTCATGGAAACTTCCATGACTTGCTGGATACTTGAACTGGAGTCAAATGCTGGATTTCTTTCCTCCATGTTTCTATGGACTTTAAACAACAGCAGTTGTCTCAGTTGTTTGTGGTGCTGAAAATGACTTTTTGGTGCTTTAATTGTGATCATATAATCAGTCCAGACTGCTTTCCATTCCTTTTAGAAATGCTGCTGTACAACTCCTGTTCTGTGGCTGAACGTTGCTCTTAGATTTCATTTCTGAGCAGCTGATCTGTTTCTGCTCTCCATTTGTGGTCGTCTATAACAGCAGCTATTTGGTGCTGAGTGAAAGCACATTTATGTCTCCAGTTTGGTTATAAATATCCTATTCTGATTGTTTCCAGTGATGTATTTAGAGCTGCCATGAGGAAGATCATTTGTCTATTTTGAATTTTTGTACTTTTTAATGGACTTGTCAGCATTTGTTTGTGATGTGACTGAATATTTTCAGTTTGTTCTGACCTGGATAAAAGAAATCAGCTTTCAAAGTAGCTTTGTGTTTGTATATAGAATTTATTGTTTACTTGGTTGATATTTATTGTAATTATGTATAATTAAAGACTCCAGCAGGGACGGAGGACTCAAATCACTTTGACTGTAAAATGATGAAAAAAGATAAACAATTCTAAGATTCAGAAAATGTTTTATTTTACTGAACTATTTTTCAAGGTCATCCATTAATCCTTCATGTGAAGCCATGTCACTGAGCTGCTCTGATGCCATATCAGAGGTATTCTGGTTTGCTTTAGCTTGAGCTTCATCCATGTAAAAGGATGTTTTCATCAAACATGGATGACGTCAGCTGCTTTCTTCAGCTCCATACGGGTTTGAATGAGGCCGTTGTCTCAGGGCAGGTGCTTCCAGCTGAGAAAATACGTCTCAGAAAAAGCTCTTCAGAGCAGAACTTCAGCCAGATGACAGGAAATGTGCAGTATCTCCAGTGAATGCTCCTCGCTGGTCCTTTTCTTTCAGCTCTACATTGTAATGTCCTGTTACTCCTGGAAACAAACAGTGTTGCAACTCAGCCAAACCAGATAATTCAGTTCTGTCACAGTCAGGAAGAAGTAGGAGAGGAATTTCTGCACAAATTCTTTGTCAATGAAACAGTTGGAGGACAGAAAAGGCTGATTTCAGTAATCCTCATTCACTACTGTCAAGAGCAGCTTTTTCAGTTGAATTTGTTCAGTAAAATCATTGTGGGAGGAACCAGGAAAAATACTGACAGTCCAAGCTGCTAAACATAAAGGACCCAGCTGCACACTACAACACAGAAATGTCCTTTACAGAGTTAATAAAACATCCTTGTGTTTTCCACTGGTACTACAGGTAGAAACAGACATAAGTTCAGCTGAACGTCAGGTCAGGAGCTTGAACCAGCAGCCTCGTTGGTTCACTTGCTAGCAACAGCTGATGATCACAGGGGAGAGCTGGGATGTAGATGGACTGGTGAAACGACAGCTTTGCTGTTTGTCTCAGCTCACTCTTCACCACAACAGGATGAAACATAAATGCTGCTGGAAAATGAAGAGGAGATATTCACTGAATGAGACTAAATGTTTTCTGTTCATGAGAATCACTTACCCTACCTTTAAATCATCAATGATCAGTGGACCCACAGCAGCATCACTGATCTGACTGAGCAGTTTCTAGTTAACAGGAGGAATTATTTTAAAAACTGGACTTTTAAATATGATTTATTCATAATAACAGATATGTAAATCTGAATCTGTCAGATCTGGGGAGGAGAAAGACGACCTGTGGATGATCATTTCTGAATGAGTGATCAGATGGTAGAGAGGGAGCAGGTTTGTTTCAGGATTAAGAGTCTGGATGATATTTACTGGAATTATGTATAATTAAAGACTCCAGCAGGGATGGACACCTCAAATCATTTTGACTCTACAATAACAGAAAAAACAATTCTGAGATTCAGAAAAGATTTTATTTCTATTTCAACTGTTCAGATCCACAAAAACAGAAACTGATATTTTTTGGGTCTCAGATGAACAGAAAACCAACAAATCTTCAAAATCCAGAAGCTGGAACATCCTTTAAAATAACTAAAAGAGCTTCAAGAAGATTTCTTTAATGAGTTAACTCCCTCCAGTTTATTTCTACATTTGATTCAGTGATAATCATCATAAACCACCACAGTAACGATACAACAATAACATTAACCAGGCTGATTTAAATTATTCAAAATACTCTAAACATGAAACATTTCAATATTTATTTACATCATTTACTCTCATTGAACAAATGAAGATCTACATTTACTCAATTTCCTTCAATAAAGGCAGATTGAATTCAGTTAAAGGTCTGAGTGTACCAGGACTATATTTGTTACTGTCATTAGTCTCTTTTCTTGTTTTTTTCCTCCCCTCAATTCTGATTTTGATGCCTCAAAACAAAATCTTTCAACATTTGTTTTCAATTCCAGAATGAATGAACAAATGAATTAAAATCATCAATGCAGACAAATAAAACATCACTCAGACAAACACATGATTAAGAACTAAAAAAAATAGTTGAAACAAATCTAGATATTTCATGTAGATAATATTAGATACATGGAAATATCACAGCACTTTTCTATCACTGAAATATTATTTTAAACACTAGTGGAAGATGTTTCTCTTTTCTACCAGATGACTTTTCCACATGAATTACATCCTTATTCATTAAAAGAAGAGACCAAGTTTGTCTCCATCTGTTTAGTTTGTCTTTCTGTCATAAATGTGACGACGTGTCAGTTTATTAACTTTCAAGGCTTCTCTAAAAGAACTATCAGAGTACATATTAGTCATGAAATAAACCTGAATTTAAACCTGCTCTCTACCAGTGTCATTACTTATTTAACTTTGATAAACTCAGCAGTGTCTCCATTATATAAAATCCTAACTCCAGCATGTAGCGGCTGAGTGAATGTGGTCTGGACTCTGTGGAGGAGAGTCATGGTTTCAGAGACGCTGTAGAAAGACAGAATACCTGCTCTGTGATCCAGGTAAACTCCAACTCTGGAGGAACCAGGACCTGAAACTGGAGTTTGAACACTGTTGTACCAGAATTCATAACTGTTTGTGTCACAACGTAATGACCAAGATTTATAATTGTATCCAAATCCACTTTTTTGAACAGATATTCTTATATGCTACTGCTACACTAACTCCTCCTCCTCTCCACTCCACCTCCCAGTAACAACGTCCAGTCAGACTCTCTCTCTACTCAGGACCTGTTCATAAACACTGAATCTGTCTGGATGACTGGAATAAGACTGTTCTTCTTTCATCAGTGTCACTCTTCTGTTCTCCTCTGATAATAACAGATGTTTGTTGGCTGTGTTTGGATCCAGTGTGATTTGTTGTGAATATTTCAAGAATCCAGCTCTGGTCTTTGGTCCTGACAGTAAAACCTCCACTTCAGCCACTGACAGTGAGATGTTTGTCCATGTCTCTCTCAGAAGCTCCTGTAGTTTATCTCTGGTCTCTGACACAGCTGCTGTCACATCCTCAAAGTACCTCAGAGGACCAGTATTGATGATGGAAGAGTGTGGAGCCTCACTGAGTGGTGACAGTGAGGGGTAGTTGTGGAGAAACTGGTTGTGATCCTCTGTTTGTGACAGCTGCTTCATCTCAGCATCTTTCCTCTTCAGATCATGATCTCCTGTCTCCTCTTCTCCTGAAGCTCTTTGACTCGACTCACTTCAGTTTTTCTGCTGGGATCTGACCTGCTGCTTCACATCAGAGCTTCTTTTCTGGTGAGACGGATCAGCTCATGAAGATCTTCTCACTGTCCTCCACTGCTTTATCATCAAGAGACATTGATGGCCTCCACCTCCTGTTGAAGCAGCTTCACATCTTTCTCTCGGGTCCTGGATTCTCTGCTGGATTTGTTGTCCACTCACCTCCAGCTCCTTCTGCTTCTCAGCTCTTTCTGCTGCAGCTGAGACTGTTTCATGACCTTTATGTTCATCCATAAACAGAGAGAACAGATACTCTGCTGATCATACGACAGAAAACCTTCATCACCTCATATCATGACGAGAGCAGATGTTCTCCTGGAGCTTCTTGGAGGGTCCACCAGCTGGTGTTTCTTCATTGAGCTACATCATAGTGACGTTGAGGTGTTTCTGACAGTAAGAAACTAAACAGACCAGACAGGACTTGACAGCTTTCAGCTTCCTCTCAGTGGCAGACATCACAGGCCACATCTTCAGGTCCAGCATAGCAGTGATCAGCTGGAGCAGCTTGGAGTCCAGTCTTCTTCAGATCCTCCACTAACTCTGCTAACATGGTGTTTTTCACCAGGACAGGCCTCGGTGTGAAGATGTTCCTGCACTGAGGACAGCTGTGGATTCCTTTCTGATCCTCTCCATCCCAGTGGGTTTTAATACAGTTCATGCAGTAGTTGTGTCCACAGGGAATAGTCACTGGATCCTTCAGTAGATCCAGACAGATCAAACAAGAGAACTTTACTGAATCAAACATATTTCCTGTCTGTGCCATTTCACCTCTCAGCAACAGTAATTGTCCCAAAAGTTTTGTTTCCCTCCAAGTAAATAAAAAGAGTCCAAACACCAGTTTTCTTTCTTTTAACGTCTCAGACTGATCTGCAGTTGTTCAACTCCTCAGCTCTCGTATGTTACAGCACAGAGTTATCAGTGGTTTCTTCACTCCAGGAAATAGACTTTTCAGGATCCATTAAATCCACCTGTTTCAGTTCACAAACTGATCTTTTTAATTTATATTTGTTTGTAGCTCTAACTGTTCTGAGTTTTTATCCTTTGATACTAACCATGTGATGATCCAGTTCAGATGACATCATGACATTTACTGCGCACCTGAACTCTCAGTTCTGATTTCATACCTGGTCCTTTTCCACCATCTAGTGTTTCATTTGTGTACTACAGTTTATGAAACCAGTCTTCTGACTTTCTACTCTCTGAACTATTTCATTTTATATTGAGCTTTAACCATCTCACAATATCACTATTTATCTATAACGCAAAGGTTCATGATTTAACTGTTTTGATGCCAAATTAAAATTACAGATTTGTTCATCTACTGATGTTTTTCTTCAGTCTTCTTCAGTTCAGAGATTATTACTCTACAAACATATTTCAATCAATATATCAAAATAACTTTAGTCAGTTCATTTCAATAATTTTTGTGATTCATATGATTAAGAAATAAAACAAATTGATACAAGCATGTGGATTTGGAGTTCACATGTTTCCAGTCTGGTGAAGGAAGTAGAGTCAAGCTTGAAGGTTTTTCAACATAGATGTGTTGTAGTTGTTCTGTAAGAATCCAGTCATTTTTCATTTTTATCATTTGCAGCTGTCGTCACCACTGAATCAGGTGACTTTCAGTCTTCAACTGTAAAGGTCTCAGTCCTGTTGGACAGCTTTGTTGCAGGTTAATGACTGAATTAATCTGTGTGTGAGTGAGGTGCAAATCTCTGTCAGATATTTAGATCTATGACCAAACATAGGGCACATGTTAAGGTGGGGGTAAGTGATTTCTGGATGACATCACATCCGTTTATATTTGAACAAAGCATCCACCAAACACAGAGAGCCCCCCCCCCCCCCCCCAGAGAGATCCAGAGAAAAAACGCCCCCATCATGAACTCTTCCAAGGTTTGACAATCCTCCCAACAAAGCTGCTGAGGTTTGACAGCTCCTGGGGAGATGTTGGAGGCTTGGCTGACTCATTTCAGCCAATCATCATGTTCCCTCATTTCTATTTCTATCTGATCCCCCCCATCTTATAACTTGCTTTCAGATAAATAAAAAGAAGCAATCATTTTTTTTATTCTCCTTTACTTCATCCTCTAAGAGCTTATTCGTGCATCAAACGTATACAAATGAGATGTCTGTATCAAATATTAAATTAGTGTCATGGACCAAAAACATCTATAATGATATCAATCTCAGATTTGCAGATCAATGTCAGTGTGTAAACATGATATAATGGCACAGTTAGAAAATTTTCAGTCATGTTTTCGTCATGACATCACAGCAGAAGCCACTCCCTCATTTATTTTATAACTCTGATCTGGTAGTTTTGGGCTCGTCAGCTCTCGTCACTTTACATTCAGCGATTACACCGACACCTGTGAAACGAGGAGGACGAGAATTACACCTGAAGAGTTGGACTTCAGTAGGTTGCTTCTGCATCAATCACAGCCTCTTTTCCTGATTCATATCTTCTATCATATTTACCACCTGTATCTATCACAGTTCAAACTGTGGTCACTCAGTTCAGGTATTGATCTCTTTAAACCATGAGTGACAAACTCAAATGGCTCTTTGTTCTGCATCTCAGTTCCTGTCACAGTGAGAGATCTTTGTGCTTTTATGATCCTCAGAGATTTTGAGAAGAACACATCATAGCACACTTCAAATGTTGAAGAAGATCATCTTGGTCAGTGAGATCTTCATCACAGACTCCCCTGGACTGAAATGCTGTCTTACTGACACAGCTGTGATGTGGTCAGTTACAGCTTCACAAATTCACTTTTTAAAGGCACTAAATGCAGTAATACCACTTCTGACCACATGAGAGCAGCACATCACAACAACGTTGTTGGTCTTCCCCCACAGATATCAAACACTAGATGCTGCACGTCCTTCAGAGATCAGCAGACCAGCATGACTTAAGTTATCTTTGTTTTTTTGTTTTAGCTGAAATATGAGCTTTTTGACTGACAGCTGTCATCAACTACTGATGGACTCCATAAAGAGTTGTAATAGCAGTAGTACTGGAGTTGGAACTCAACTACCATCAACAGAAACTGTTTATTGTTTCCATGTAATTTAACAAGGATCTGAACCCGTTTGGGCCAGAGCACCAGTAGAGCTCCCCCTAAAGGTCTGACTCCAGAATACACCCTGATTTATTTATGATAAAATGATTAAACTAGTTACAGATGAACAGTTCAGATGATTTCAGGTCAATATTTAATAATTTAATTGCTGACTTTAAAAAAGATTGAAATAAACTGTCTTATTCACTTATTTGATTGAAAATGGTTCCACCCACTGATTCTGTCATTAAAGGTTGGGCAGGAGATCTTTTTTTTCCCAGTTAAAAAGATTTTCTTGTCACTAGTGGCCTTTATTTACAGTGAAGAGTGACAGGAAATTGGGGCAGAGAGAGAGAGAATGGAGAAGACACACAGCAAAGGGTCTCAGGCTGGGAGTTGAACCTGCAGCTGCTGCAGGAGGACTGTAGCTACTGGACATGGAGCACCTGAATAAACCACTGAGATACCCAGCTGCCCAGGTAGGAGATCTGCATCTGAAAGAAGAATGACCAGTGGAACCATCAGGGCTCTGAAAACACCTTCCAGTCATCAGTGATGAACCAACAAAGTCATGGACTGTTGTCTTGACTGTGAAACTCTTTTCTCCTCAGTGAGCAGATCTTCCCGTTCCTGTGTTTTGGAGGAGCGGCTCCTGAGGCTGGTCTGAAGGAGAGGAACTGGACCTTCTATGTGTTTTCACAATCTCAATGACTTTGACTGGTTTTTCCAACATCTCCTACCAGCCTTAAACAGATGAATTAATCAAAGATCATTCAGATGATCAGGATCATTTCATTCCATCTTCAGATTATTTTCTCTTTGATGTGAAACATGAAAAATAAAAACTCTTTTGTTGTCCCATCATAACATTTATTCTCTGAATTGACAGATCCAAATATACATATTTTCATATACTGTTATATATGATGAAAAAGAACAAAACAATCTCCACATTGAAGAAAACAGATGTCATTAACCAGACTGAACAAATATTTAACGTCTACTGAAGACTACAAGGAGAAAAATTCATTGGTTCTGATCCACATCCATGTATTTATGTCAGCCGTAACTGGAGTTACAGGGTTGATCACTGTTGAATCACTGCTGTGTTGTTTTCACACATCAATCAAGGAAACCTTTATTCTGTCACACTGATATGAGTTTATGTTTCAATTTTACAAAAGTCTCAGACTTGCCACCGTCGGTTGTTGTCAGCCCTAGATAACAAAGAAAGCTGTTAATCCAGTTTCTGAATGAGGTCTCAACATAAACCTTTAAACACTCTGAATCACTTGTTTAATTACTCTGTAATCACTTTATTGACTTTGATAAACTCAGTAGTTACTCCACAATCTAAAAACCAAAGTCCAGCATGTAGCGGCTGAGTGAATGTGGTCTGGACTCTGTGGAGGAGAGTCATGGTTTCAGAGACGCTGTAGAAAGACAGAATACCTGCTCTGTGATCCAGGTAAACTCCAACTCTGGAGGAACCAGGACCTGAGACAGAAGTTCTTACACCATTGTACCTCATTGTGTAACCGTTGGTGTCACAACGTAATGACCAAGATTTGTCATTGAATCCAAATCCACTTTTATATAAACCTCCAGTCCTGCTGATATTCTTGTATGTTACTGCTACACAAACTCCTCCTCCTCTCCACTCCACCTCCCAGTAACAACGTCCAGTCAGACTCTCTCTACTCAGGACCTGAAACAATACAGTGAATCTGTCTGGATGACTGGAATAAGACTGTTTTTCTCCCATCCTTGTCACTCTTCTGTTCTCCTCTGATAATAACAGATATTTGTGTGCTGTGTTTGGATCCAGTGTGATTTCTTGTGAATATTTCAAGAATCCAGCTCTGGTCTCTGGTTCTGGTTCTGACAGTAAAACCTCCACTTCAGCCACTGACAGTGAGATGTTTGTCCATGTCTCTCTCAGAAGCTCCTGTAGTTTATCTCTGGTCTCTGACACAGCTGCTGTCACATCCTCAAAGTACCTCAGAGGACCAGTATTGATGATGGATGAGTGTGGAGACTCACTGAGTGGTGACAGTGAGGGTATTTGTGGAGAAACTGGTTGTGATCCTCTGTTTGTGACAGCTGCTTCATCTCAGCATCTTTCCCTCTTCAGATCAGTGATCTCCTGCTCATCTTCTCCTGAAGCTCTTTGACTCGACTCACTTCAGTTTCCTGCTGGGATCTGACCTGCTGCTTCACATCAGAGCTTCTTTTCTGGATGAGACGGATCAGCTCAGTGAAGATCTTCTCACTGTCCTCCACTGCTTTATCAGCAGAGACATTGATGGCCTCCACCTCCTGTTGAAGCAGCTTCACATCTTTCTCTCGGTCCTGGATTCTCTGCTGGATTTGTTGTCGACTCTCTCAGATTTCCTTGCTGTGCCATGTCCCTTCCCAACTACAGTGAACAACATGTCACTTACTCCTAAATAAATACCATCACACCGGAGCTCAAACTCAGTTTTATTTCTTTCACTTTCCATCACTGATAAGTGGTTTGGTTTATCAGTTTTTGCAGGTCACAGCAGTGAGATTATGGAAATCCTTATGTTGGTAAATTTGAATGAGGACACGTTGTCAGCGCTGGACTCTGGTTTAAAGAGACATCAGAGGTTGTAACTGGTCTTCATAATGACTGCAGGAATACCTGCGTGCACCTTGGAAGCATTTACAGCCTCATGTACAGTTTATGATCATTTTAATTTTCTGCCATGGTCCCCCCCCCTGCTATAAACTTTAAGGTTTGAGTTAAATGACTCACAATCACTTCTGATTTAAAAACACAACTCAGCTGTCTTTCCTTTGACATGTGATATTTTCAGGAGGTGACTTAGTCAGCGATCTTTGACTATCAACTCCACAATACACATGACCACACAACAGAAATGAGACTACGCAGCAGTTTCATTGATCGTGAGCCTTCTTCTGTCCTCCATTTACTGTGGTACATTTGTTCAGAGAAAATAGGCCAGGTCTTTAGATTTTCATCATTTCCAGCAACATAAGATACCAGAAGATGAGCATTTAATATTTAAATCAACTGACACCCGGTATAGTACTGTCATAAAACCACAGTTAGAAAGCAGTGCACGTGTGTCCATATTCTAAATAATGTGTAAATCACTGCTTTGTTCCTCTTCACAGATCTTTTGATTACATGAGTCAGTCAAATGCAGATTCACACAAACCTTTCTTCAGATAAGACGTGACACAATGTGGAGTTAGATCTAACAATAAACAATAACAATAAAAAAATGTGTGATAGAAAATGCTGTAAAGCCAGATTTTGGGTGAATTCCAATTCCTCCTTAACCCTCAATCTCAACCCTCAATCTCAAAAATGCGCGTTCCGCGCTAAGGGGCAAGTGCTGTCCCAATTCTAAGGGACATCAAGTTGAGGACGAGTTTTGAGGGCTGTATCGCCCTCAAAATTGAGATTTTCCGACACCACCCTTGGAAGTAAGGCTATCCAGAAGCTAGCTACAAACGTAAGTATCTTCGTATATCTTAAAGATATAAATGTTACGAAACCATTTTATTGTGTTTGTTTGAGATTTTTTTTCATGGATTAACATCGTTGTTGGGTAACATTTATTTTTTACTTTACGATGTTTGCTGCCGACGGCGGTCCCGTCGGCTTCACACGTTGTACTCGTCGGTGCCCGGTACATTATTCAGTCCTCCGTCGCTACACAACAAAGTAACGTGAAGCCGACCTGGACCGCCGACGGGACCGGTCCGCCGTCCGTGGCGGTCTCGGTCCCGTCAGCAGTCCCGGTCCCGTCAGCGGTCCAGGTCGGCTTCATGTTACTTGTACTCGTCGGTGGTCCCGTTCCGCCGTAACGGTCCCGTCAGCGGTCCCGGTCCCGTCAGCGGTACGGGTCCCGTCGCGGTACGTGGTCCCGTCGGCGGTCCCAGGCGGCTTCACTTTACTTGTATACCTTTTGTGTAGCGACGATGGACTGAATAATGTATCCTCTATTGTGTTATTTGCTAATTTATTTAGAGAATATACAGCGCTCTTTTCAATGTTACCCCTGTGTAATTTCAGGAAATACAGAGACCAACACGGGCTCTGATACGTTTCAGTCTGATGACGTAACTGCACTCGAGGGGTGTCCCATTTCTAGTCACAGATAGCCTTACACTTACTTTCGAGGTTAAGATTGAGGGCCAAATTGAGGTTAAAGGTCGAGGGTTGAGATTGAGGGTTAAGAGAGGAATTGGAATTGCCCTAAGTCTCCGTATTATGATCTGAGATTCCAACATTTCTGTGCAGCAATCCTGTAATACATTTTCAGCTTTTTAGTTGAGACTGTTCCAAAAAAAAACATGACATCTGCAAGACCAGTTTGCTTTTTTGGAATGATGTCATTATTTTAGTTGTTTTAAACGGTCCATTTTTAAGGCAGTCTACTGAAACAAGGTAACAGGAATCATATGAACCCTCAATGCAGTTTTAAATTGAGGTCATATTAAACTGTCAGTTGACATTAAGGTTGAAACAAGGCTACCATGTATGAAGACTTGAACTTTCTTCTCTTTTNCGCTGTAGAAAGACAGAATACTGCTCTGTGATCCAGGTACTCCAACTCTGGAGGCCAGACCTGAGACAGAAGTTCTTACACCGTTGTCATTGTGTAACCGTGGTTGCACACGTAATGACCAGGCATTGAATCCATCCATTCATATAAACCTCCAGTCCTGCTGATATTGTGTATGTTACTAGCTACATAAACTCCTCCTCCCACACTCCACCTCCCGTAAAACGTCAGATCCAGACTTCTCTACTCAGGATCTGATGATATTCAATGAATCTGTCGGATGATTAGAACAAGCTGTTGTTGGTTCATTACTGCACCTCTGTTCTCTTCAGATAATAACAATGCGGGTGTAATCAGTCAAAGAGAACTAACAACCACCAGTTCAGGTTAAATCAAATCCACATCAAATCAAATTATTTATAAAGCCTTTTCATACAAATTAACAAAAAGTGCTTAATAATAAAAACAACATTTAAAAAAACAACGGCAGCATGTTCTCCCGAGTTTGTGGGGTTTCCTCCAGGTTCTCCAGCTTCCTCCTACAGTCAAAGACCTCCATGTCAGGTAACTGGTGGTCTAAATACCTGTAAGAGTTAAAGCCACCGTGCTTGCCCTTCCCCATGACCCTGCTAGGATTAAGTGGGCATAGATAATGGATGTGATGTAAATCTTTCAACCACTTTACAGCACTATCAGATACTAAATGTGACACTGAAAACAAAAGGCATGTACTGACCATATCTCCAACAGACATGTTCAAAAAAAAAGACACATACAACAAAAAAAAAAAAACTTAATTTCCTAAAATTCAAAAATAAAACTCCATCATTCACATGAAATGGTTCCAGAACAAAATAATCCACTTCGCTAACTCTACAAGCAAAAGCCCCAACGTTATTAGATAAACCAGAAAACAACTGCTGCATTTAAAAAAAAAAACAAAAAAAAAAAAACTATAACATCCCTCATCATATTGTCAGTATCATCATTAAAATCAATAAGATATACGATCCACATTTATATTCACTATTAGATAAAAAGTATAAATCAATAGACTGGAGCTCCGACCAGCCAATTATAATAATCAGAGACTCCTTACATTCTCCTATAAATCAAATTTAAGTGAGAGAATCTGCGTAAAATTAACATAGTACATAATCCCCAAGACGAAGATACTTCGGATTAGCTGCAAAAATATGTCAAACAGATGCATTAACAACAAGAGTAGAAACACCACTCCAATCAGAGGGCAGAATATTAGTTCTGACCACAGCAGCAATATACACAGATCTTGTATAAAAATACACATATGCCGTTTCTTTGCAGGTGCATCATGGGAGGCCAGATTGAGATCCCACCACTGGCCTCTGATTGTTTGCTTAGTCTGTGGGTTTGTTGTTGAGTTTATTAACCTGCGCTGTGATTCTAATCTACAAGTTGGGAGCTGGCGTGACGGCGAGTTCCTCTAAACTGTACATGGGTTTCTTCCTTTCAGGATGCTTTGCATTATATCCATTGATCATGGTCTGTAGAGATTGGGTCTTGGATGATGATATGAAAGGTTACGGGGAGGAGTTGTTTTGTGCAGATGTCTCTGACAGCAGACCACCAACCCGGTAAAACCTTTCAGATCATGGGTCAGGGTTATCTGAGGGGTATCAGGTTATTAGGATTATAGGAGTTGAATGTTGTGCTAACCCAGATGAGTCAGGTGAGCGCGGCGGGCGACAGCACTGGTCCCTTCCTGGGGTTGGCTGGCTACCCATGCAGCATTAACATCTGTGTGCTGCTCTGACCTGTGGGACCTGATCCTGACTCCGGATCCTGAATCCTGATTGATCCTGATCCTGACCTGGATCCTGATGATCCTGATACTGATCCTGATCCTGCTCCTGGATCCCCTGATCTGATCCTGATCTATCCTGATCCCCTGACCCTGACCGGTCCTGATCTGAGATCCTGATGACTGATCCGATCCTGATACTGACCCTGATCTGATCCTGATCCTGACCCTGATCCTGATCCTGATCCCCGACGATCCTGACCTGACCTGATGATCTGACCCTGTGATCCTGGACCCGGATCCTGATCCGGACCCCTGACCTGATCCCTGATCCTGAGCTCTCTATCGAGGGGGTTCTGAAGTTTCCTGAATGATCCTTGCTTTTGAGGCTTCCTGAACAGTGTTGGAGCTGGTGGTTCACATTTCTACAATAAAGATCAAAGTTAGGGGCTGACGCTTCTACAATAAAGACTGTTACATTCTACACGTCATCCATGGCTGCTGCTACAGTATCATCCAGGATGTGCTGGCGAGTCTGGTGTCGCCACCGTGGCATCCATGCCAGGAGACCCAAAGCCTTCTACACTGAAAGGGGGGGGGGGGCTGAAGGGTTTTCTGTAGACATGGGTTGAATGTGTATGGTAGTTAGCTAGTTACCTAATGTTAGTTAATTAGTTACTTAATTATATTGATCATAGTTATGAATCATGTTATTGTATTGTTTTTGGGTTTCATTTACTCAGCCACCGGGTTGTTGCGAGATGTAAGTGTTTGTTTTGCCCTTTCAGGAGATCCAAGTTACCATAGCGATGGTTGGTACCGATGGCTGCATCGATCGATGGACTGGGGCTGATGAATAGTGATTATATTTGTTCGACTCTGCCTTGTTTCACTGTTAACTCGTTCCTGCTTGTTTACCTCCCAGTTATTTACTGTGGTAGAGACTTGGGGGTGTTAGTGGCGGTCAGGAGGAGTGTCAAGAACACGGTTCGGGATGCGGATCTGGGGGATCTGAGGGATCTGAGGGATCTGAGGGATCTGAGGGATCTGAGGGATCTGGGGCCTGTGGATGAATAAATGCAATGTGTCTACTTTGAGTACTCTGTTGTGCGGTTCATAGTTAACTCTGATCGGATCGAGGGTCCGAGGAGTTTTGTTTATCGTCCTCCTTATGTCTTATGAGGCGTGTTTGTTTCTATTGGTCGAGTGCTCTTTAGGCATAGCGGGTTTAGGGTTCCCTATGAAAGCCATGTGTGGGGTTCTGGGTGCTTGCGGCTTCGTCTGTGATAAACTCGTTTATCAGTCTTAACCTCGGGCTAGTGTTGGACGTGCTATTCGGCTATGCTTCTTCCATGTGTGGGTGTTTAAGATCCAGTATCCTGCCATCATGTTAATATGTGAATTATCCACGATGTTAATTGGGAGTACTTCAGACATTCTCAGTTGGAGTTCAGGTCCTGAAAACGCTTGGGTTTAGACCAGCTCCTCGTTGGGGAGGGGGGCGTCTGTCTGTTGTAGGTGAGGCCTGCTGCGATCACGTTGTGTTTTGGGGGTATTTACTCCAGTCAAGGTTTATTTTCTTTGAATTTTGTGTTTCTTCTTTTTTATTTTCATGTGTGATTCCATGTTTCCGCCACATGCTGCTAGAAGCAATGACGACATATTTCTTGCATGATCAGAGATCTGATTCATTCCCCAACATCAACTGGGGGGTGCACCTGCGGGTGCTTCTGAGGATTGAATGTTCTTTGCTTTAGATAGTCTTGTGGCCTTTTTTTCTCCGCTGGGTTTTTGGCCTAGCCTAGAGTAGTTAGTCTCTAAGGGGTCTTTTGCCGTTCCCCTTATTTTCGGAATCTGACAGTCTAAATTACACTAAAATTCAAAATTCAAACTCCAAATTTAATCACTTTAATCATTTTAACCAATCAATCAACTGATTCCAACCTGAGCTGCAAACCTGTACACCTAGTGGGGACGGGAGTTTGGGGGTCACATTTATTAGACTGTGCTTCGTTGTTCCCTGTTTAGCTCGCAGTTGTGGGCTGGGCCCCTTTGGGTGGTCCTGCAGGCTCTACTGCTGTGATCTAGATAAGCTTTTTCATATATGCAAAGAAAAATGGGGTGCAAAAACAAAAAGTGGGGACTGTAATATTAAAAACTGCAATTTGGGGGCCTTTGTTTAATGTTGGTTTATAAGTCCATGACTTATGCTTTAGATTCTGGTCTGTTGAAGGACACAGGAAACTCTGGCCTGCAAACATACAAAAAGAAAAGAGAAAAAAGAGGCAAAACAGCAAAACAAACTACAGAAAAGAAAATGGAGCACAGTTACAGTAACTAGGTGCTCCTAATTAACTATGAACTATTTAAATAATTAAAATGATGGAAAAAAAGAGAAAAACTGATATTCAGAAAATATCTTTTTATTTCAACTTTTTAGATCCACAAAAACAGAAACTGACATTTTTTGGGTCTCAGATGAACAGAAAACCAACAAATTTTCAAAATCCAGAAGCTGGAACATCCTTTAAAATAACTAAAAGAGCTTCAAGAAGATTTCTTTAATGAGTTAACTCCCTCCAGTTTATTTCTACATTTGATTCAGTGATAATCATCATAAACCACCACAGTAACGATACAACAATAACGTTAACCAGGTTGATTTAAATGATTCAAATACTATGAACATTAAACATTTCAATATTTATTTACATCTGTGAGGGACCAAGCAGTAAGGCAAGAGGACACAAAGTAATTTCAAAAATCTGGGTTTTATTGACCCAAAAAATTAATACAAATCCAAAGTAAAGGAATAAATCTGCCGGCCTATAAAAGAGGTCAACTAAATATAACAATACTCAATGTATAACTGGACAAACAAAGTATAACTTAACTAAGGGAAAATGGACCTGCCACAATGACACATACGGGTAACTATATAATGGTTGGCCAAACCAACTAACACACACAGGGGGAAACAAAATGACTAACAATAACTAAAGCAGAGACTCAATATAACTAAACAAACAAACACCCCTATCATTCAGTGGCACATAGTAGGGCCTGACGAGCCGGCACCCAGACTTAAGGCTCCTCAGCCCATTGCCACGCCTTTGCCCAGGATGGAAGGATACTCCGCCCCACCACAGCAACTCAAACAAAAGAAACAAATGTTAACAGAATACCCTTCATTGTTGGCATGTGTGCACTCCATAACAACCATGAAAGGTAAAAATCAAAAGTTAAATTAATATCAAATGTGAATATTGCAAAAGAAAATGAAAAATGTTACTGCTGTGAGGCTTGAGCCCTCACACACACACCCTCTTCAGGACTCTCGCTAGTAGAGCGAGAGAGATAGTCAGCTGTTGTGTTGTTCCTTCCTGGGATGTGTGTGATGCTGAAACAAAAGGGTTGCAATGCCAGGTACCAGCGTGTGATCCTGCCATTAGTGTCCTTCATTCTCTCCATCCACTGAAGTGCCCGGTGATCCGTTTCCAAGCTGAACTCTCTTCCCAAGAGGTAGTACCAGAAAGAGTCCAGGGCCCACTTGATGGCTAGGGCCTCCTTTTCCACAGTTGAATAGCGTACCTCCCTTGGGAACAGTTTTCGGCTGATGTAGGCCACTGGATGTCGGTCCTCTGGTGGACCCTGGAGAAGCACTGCCCCCAAACCCCTGTCGGAAGCATCAGTCTGCAGAATAAAGGGCTCATCAAAGTTGGGACTGTACAATACAGGCTCCTCACTCAATGACTGGCGGACATCATAGAAAGCTGCCATGGCCTCATCTGTCCACTGAATCTGGTGAGGACTCTTTGAGCCTACTAAATCTGTCAGGGCCGCCGCCCTGGTGGAGAACTGTGGTATAAACCGATGGTAAAAACCTGCCAATCCTAGAAAGGATCTCAGCTGCTTCTTTGTCTGAGGCAGAGTACATGACCCAATGGCTTGGATCTTACTGACCTGTGGCTTGACCACCCCGTGCCCAATCACGTGCCCCAAGTACTCCGTCTCAGCAGCAGCAAAGATGCATTTTGATGAGTTTACTGTCAGCCCAGCAGCCTGGAGACGATCAAAAACAGCATGGAGATGTGCCAGGTGCTCCTCCCAGGTGTCACTGTAAATAACAATGTCATCCAGGTAAGCAGCAGCAAATCCAGAGATATCACACAGTACCTGGTCCATTAACCTCTGAAAGGTTGCTGGAGCTCCATGCAGGCCAAATGGCATCACAGTGAACTGGAAAAGGCCCCATGGGGTTCTGAAGGCCGTCAACTTCCTAGACCTCTCGGTTAATGGGACCTGCCAGTAACCTTTGCATAAGTCAATTGTCGTCAAGTACCTTGCCTTTCCCAGCCTTTCCAGTAATTCACTGATCCTTGGTGTTGGATATGAATCAAATAGTGAGATGGAGTTCAGGTACCTGAAGTCGATACAAAATCTCATGCTGCCATCCTTTTTCGGCACCAGGACCACCGGATTGCACCACTCACTCTTTGAAGTCTCGATGATTCCCAAAGATAGCATCAGGTCCAGTTCCTTTTTCAGGGATGCCAGGAGACGTTCAGGAATTCTGTAACTCAGACGCCTTACAGAAGCTCCTTCTTTAAGTACAATGTCATGTTCTACTTTATCTGTTCTCCCAGGATTTTCCTGAAACACTGGAGAGTTACATACTTCTCTCACCTGCTGCTGCTTATCCTCTGGCAGATGGGCAAGATCATAGTCGAGAGCACCAGCAGATGGCAGATACTGCTCTCCCACCTCCTCTTCCTCTGGCACTCCTCTTATGAGCATCAATTCGGCTTTGTCAGGCCGCTGGACCCATTCTTTCAGAAGATTTATATGCAGCACCTTGCTGGCGTGTGGCCGCCCCGGGTTGGAAACCTGGTAAGTAGTGGGTCCAAGTTTCTTCAAGATCTCAACGGGCCCTTGCCACTTAGCCAGCAACTTGTTATCATCACTGGGGAGGAGCACCAGCACCTTTTGTCCTGGGTTGAAGGATCGCTGTCGTGCTGAGCGGTCATACCAGGTCTTCTGCTGCTGCTGGACCTCTGCCATGTGTGACTGTGCAAGCTCAGTCATTCGCTGGAGTCGATCCCTCATCTGAACAACATAAGACACAATGTTAGGCTTTACTTCCATCTTTTCCCCCTCCCAAGTGTCTCTCAATAAAGATAGGGGCCCCTGAACCTCATATCCATACAAGAGTTCAAATGGGGAAAACCCAGTTGAGGCTTGTGGGACTTCCCTGTAGGCAAAGAGAAGATACGGCAACCACTGATCCCAATCTGTACCGGTGTCATTTACCACCTTTCGGAGCATCTGCTTCAAAGTCTGATTGAACCGCTCTGTGAGTCCATCAGTCTGGGGGTGATATGGTGTTGTTCTCAAACTCTTGATCCCCAGCAACTGATACACCTGCTTCAATAAGGTAGACATGAAGTTAGTGCCTTGATCAGTCAAGATTTCTTTTGGAAAACCCACTCGTGAGAAAAGCTGCACCAAACAGAGGGCCACTGATTTTGCTCTTATAAACTTCAATGGAAACACTTCTGGATACTTTATAGTGTAGTCAGTGATGACCAGCATATAGCGATTTCCTCCTTTGCTTCTCTCAACAGGACCAACAATATCCATTCCAATGCGTTCAAATGGTGTAGCAATGATGGGTAACGGTTGAAGTGGAGCTCTGGAGGGAGTTTTAAGAGATGTTACTTGGCACTGAGGGCAGCTTCTACAAAAATTTGCCACATCTTTGTAGAGGCCAGGCCAGTAAAATTGTTGTTTTATTCGAGCTGTGGTCTTATTCTTACCCAGGTGGCCAGCCCAGGGAATAGAGTGTCCCAAGGTGAGAACAACATCCCTCATCCCTTGAGGAACCACTAGCTTCAGCACTGACCCCTGTTGGTGGTAGAGTTTACCATTTTTCAGAGTGTACTCTGCTCTGACATCTTGCTCCTCTCCTGGATCTTTCATCAGTTTCTGAAAAATAGAAGCTAAAGATGGATCATTTTTTTGTAAATCAGCTATATCTGCTGGAATTTGAATTCCCAAAGGCAAGTCAGTCTCAGTGTTTATTGGTTTCATTCAAGGTAAGATCACCAGGGGTAAAAGGAAAAAAAATAAACTGTGTCCTCCACTGGATGATCCCACCACTGCCACCAATTGTGAGGGACCAAGCAGTAAGGCAAGAGGACACAAAGTAATTTCAAAAATCTGGGTTTTATTGACCCAAAAAATTAATACAAAATCCAAAGTAAAGGAATAAATCTGCCGGCCTATAAAAGAGGTCAACTAAATATAACAATACTCAATGTATAACTGGACAAACAAAGTATAACTTAACTAAGGGAAAATGGACCTGCACAATGACACATACGGGTAACTTATATAATGGTTTGGCCAAACCAACTAACACACACAGGGGGAAACAAAATGACTAACAATAACTAAAGCAGAGACTCAATATAACTAAACAAACAAACACCCCTATCATTCAGTGGCACATAGTAGGGCCTGACGAGCCGGCACCCAGACTTAAGGCTCCTCAGCCCATTGCCACGCCTTTGCCCAGGATGGAAGGATACTCCGCCCCACCACAGCAACTCAAACAAAAGAAACAAATGTTAACAGAATACCCTTCATTGTTGGCATGTGTGCACTCCATAACAACCATGAAAGGTAAAAATCAAAAGTTAAATTAATATCAAATGTGAATATTGCAAAAGAAAATGAAAAATGTTACCGCTGTGAGGCTTGAGCCCTCACAACATCATTTACTCTCATTGAACAAATGAAGATCTACATTTACTCCATTTCCTTCAATAAAGACAGATTGAATTCAGTTAAAGGTCTGAGGGTACCAGGACTATATTTGTTACTGTCATTAGTCTCTTTTCTTGTTTTTTTCTTCCCCTCAATTCTGATTTTGATGCCTCAAAACAAAATCTTCCAACATTTCCACATCAGTGTTTTAAATTCCTGAATGAATGAATGAATGAATGAAACATCATCAATGCAGACAAATAAAACATCACTCAGACAAACACATGATCAAGAACTAAAAAATGGTTGAAATAAATCTAAATATTTCATGTAGATAATATTAGATACATGGAAATATGACAGCACTTTTCTATCACTGAAATATTATTTTAAACACTAGTGGAAGATGTTTCTCTTTTCTATCAGATGACTTTTCCACATGAATTACATCCTTATTCATTAAAAGAAGAGACCAAGTTTGTCTCCATCTGTTTAGTTTGTCTTTCTGTCATAAATGTGACGACGTGTCAGTTTATTAACTTTCAAGGCTTCTCTAAAAGAACTATCAGAGTACATATTAGTCATGAAATAAACCTGAATTCAAACCTGCTCTCGACCAGTGTCATTACTTATTTAACTTTCATAAACTCAGCGGTGGATCCAGGACCTAAAATCGTAACTCCAGCATGTAGCGGCTGAGTGAATGTGGTCTGGACTCTGTGGAGGAGAGTCATGGTTTCAGAGACGCTGTAGAAAGACAGAACACCTGCTCTGTGATCCAGGTAAACTCCAACTCTGGAGGAACCGGGACCTGAGACATAAGTTCTTATACCATTGTACCTCATTGTGTAACCGTTGGTGTCACAACGTAATGACCAAGATTTGTCATTGAATCCAAATCCACTTTCATATAAACCTCCAGTCCTGCTGATATTCTTGTATGTTACTGCTACACAAACTCCTCCTCCTCTCCACTCCACCTCCCAGTAACAACGTCCAGTCAGACTCTCTCTACTCAGGATCTGATGATATTCAATGAATATGAATATGATATTCACTCTTCTGTTCTCCTCTGATAATAACAGATATTTGTTTGCTGTGTTTGGATCCAGTGTGATTCTTTGTGAATATTTTAAGAATCCAGCTCTGGTCTTTGGTTCTGGTCCTGACGGTAAAACCTCCACTTCAGCCACTGACAGTGAGATATTTGTCCATGTCTCTCTCAGAAGCTCCTGTAGTTTATCTCTGGTCTCTGACACAGCTGCTGTCACATCCTCAAAGTACCTCAGAGGACCAGTATTGATGATGGATGAGTGTGGAGACTCACTGAGTGGTGACAGTGAGGGGTAGTTGTGGAGAAACTGGTTGTGATCCTCTGTTTGTGACAGCTGCTTCATCTCAGCATCTTTCCTCTTCAGATCAGTGGTCTCCTGCTCCATCTTCTCCTGAAGCTCTTTGACTCGACTCACTTCAGTTTCCTGCTGGGATCTGACCTGCTGCTTCACATCAGAGCTTCTTTTCTGGATGAGACGGATCAGCTCAGTGAAGATCTTCTCACTGTCCTCCACTGCTTTATCAGCAGAGACATTGATGGCCTCCACCTCCTGTTGAAGCAACTTCACATCTTTCTCTCGGTCCTGGATTCTCTGCTGGATTTGTTGTCGACTCATCTCCAGATTTCCTTGCTGTGCCATGTCCCTTCCCAACTACAGTGAAACAACAGTGTCACTTACTCCTAAATAAATACCATCACACCAGAGCTCAAACTCAGTTTTATTTCTTTCACTTTCCATCACTGATAAGTGGTTTGGCTTATCAGTTATTGCAGGTCACAGCAGTGAGATTATGGAAATCCTTATGTTGGTAAATCTGAATGAGGACACGTTGTCAGCGCTGGACTCTGGTATAAAGAGACATCAGAGGTTGTAACTGCTCTTCATAATGACTGCAGGAATACCTGCGTGCACCTTGGAAGCATTTACAGCCCTCATGTACAAGTTTATGATCAGTTTAATTTTCTGCAGCGTGGTCCCCCTGCTATAAACCTTTAAGGTTTGAGTTAAAAGACTCACAATCACTTCTGATTGAAAAACGCAACTCAGCTGTCTTTCCTTTGACATGTGACATTTTCAGGAGGTGACTTATTTACTGGAGTACTCGTCAGAGATGCAGCAGGCTGCTTAGCAGATTGTAAATGTCACCTACAAGTCTTCATCCCCCACCAATCCTTAACTTATTAGGGTCGAGTCAAAATAGAAAAAGGAAATGGCTCCCACAAAGTCACAAGTACAGTACTGTTGAATGGTCATCAACCTAACGCATGGATATCATTATTATCACAGAAGTAGTTAGTAAAATGCTTGTGTGTGTGTGCAAAATATTGAAGAAATAAAGAGAATATTGGCATTATTAATTCAGATTTAATTTAAAAAACAACATCACCAGGAGGATGGACTGGTGGATGCCAGTTACTGTTCTACAAACGCGTTAACTTCTACTTCAACCGTTCCCAAACTTCAGAATACCAAGGCCCAATTTGAAATGTGAAAAATCTCCGCAGCCCACCCAAACCTTTAATCACAACTGTGATTAACATACAGGACTAGAAGCTACGTTCTGATATTAATGTAAGAGGTCAACAAATAAGATGATGCTTGTCATATCAAGTTAAGACGGTAGTAGAATAACACTTAACTGGTTTGTTTCATTACTTCTTAATGTTTTTTTTTTTTATCATCTCATGAATATTTTACAGTAATTAAAAACATACTTTAAAAGGTTGAGGATTTAAAACATATTTGTTTAATTTTAATGACCTCTCACGGCCCACCTGCAGTACCACGACAGCCCACCAGGGGGCCGCGGCCCACACTTTGGGAATCACTGTTCTACTTAATTACTAATAGCTAAAATTACTTGTGCTTTCTAGAGTCGTTTGCATTTCCAGCAGGGCTGTAACTGTCCTGAAATAAAATAAAATCAGATTTTCTTTCTTACCCTAAGCACCTAAAGGCGACTCATCTTTTTTTTTCTCCTGAGCCCTTCTTCCTCCACTTATTTTCTGTTCACCTCCAGAGCTTTTGTTGTCCAACCTAACGATGACTGACTTTAATCTACAGATGATGGCGACTCCTGTTGTAATCAGAGGAGGATTTCAGTCCAGGACTGCCATTGAGGAGGAGCGGCCCTATCCAAACCTGGCCCCCAGGGCTTATTTTGGATTAAGGCAATCCAGCACGATTTTGAGATGGTGCCTAAACCTTGTCTGTGGTCCATATCCTTTCTTATTGTTGGAAATACATTTGTCTAACAGCTGGTAAGAGCAAGCATTTGTAATAAACATGATGTACAACCTAAAGTGTCTGCATTAATACTTCCAGCATGTAAGTCTCTGACCTCTGTAGTGATTATTTATACAATATGAATGTGTTTGACCTTAACATACATCTTAAACGTGGTTGGACGTTATTTCCCTCCTTGTTATATTGGTGAACTGTACATTTGAGAGCCAGTATTTCCATCATGGGAGAAGAAGTGGAAGTGATGTAGGAATTCAGATCCCTCAGTGTTCACCTGCACAACGGACTGGACTGGAGATGCAAAAGCGATGCATTTTTAATTTTGCCGATTCCTTCATAATATACAACAGCATTCGCTAAAAAAATTACATGTGTGCATGAAATTTAAGTATCCACAGATGGTTGTAGAAAGGCCCTCTTTTGAAATGTGTTTTTGAGTCTCTCAGATAACAGCAGATGGAAACGTGGTTGTTTGGTTCACAGTTTGTGGGAAACAGTGACCGGTGCGAAGGGGAAGCTGTCGGTTCTACGGGCCGTACGCGTGCTGCGTTTTGTGCGACCGATTTGCTTCTTCCCACATCTGAGGAGACACCTGCTAATGTCGTTCAGGTCCATCAGGGACTGAACATTAAAGTGCACATCAGGATTACTCAGAGACAGTTTCAGGGTAAAAATGAATGAAGTCATTTATTGACCTGAGGCATATTTTCTAAATGAATGTGACTGAAACAGTGATGTTCAGAGAACAACCATCTACCTTCTGTCTCCTCCAGGAGAACCAACAACAGGCCTCATCTACAAGATGAAGCAGCAGTTCCACCTCCGGTCCTGAACAGAGTTGAACATAGAAAATATGTTCAATTAATCTAGATTTGTGGTGAATTTGAATGTTTTTTAATGATGCAGAAACATCACATTTATTTATTGGCTGCATCAGTTAAAATGGTTTCATTTGTTACGAATATATTGATTATATGTGTAAATATTTAGTCATTTTAATCTAATTGTTTTTTGATTTTATTATTACATTATTGATGCAAAAACAACATTTACTTCTTGACTCACACTAAAAAACACTGGGTTAAAAAATAACCCAACTTTAACCCAGCCCCTGGGTCACTATTGGTCTCACCCAACCCTGGGTTGTTTTAACCCAGTGGACTGGGTTGAACCAACAACCCAACCTAGTTGGGTTATTGATTCAACCCAAACAGTGGGTTGATTGTACCCAACAATGTTGGGTTAATTCTACCCAATTATTGGGTTTATTTTTTAACCCAGCATTGATGTTAATTTCACCCTCATTGCTGGGTTATATTAATCCAATCTATGCGTTGTTTTATATATTATCTTTTCCATTATTAAATAATGATTATTATATTAAATGGTGGCAGCACGGTGGCTTGGTGGTCAGCACAGTAGCCTCACAGCTAGAAGGTTCCTGGTTCAAACATCGGCAGGGGCCTTTCTGTGTGGAGTTTGCATGTTCTCCGTGTGCTCCGGGTACTCCGGCTTCCTCCCACAGTCCAAAGACCTGCATGTCAGGTTACCTGGTGGTTCTAAATTACCCGTAGGAGTGCGTGTGAGTGGTTGTTTGTCTGCATGTTTCCCTGCCTTTCACCCGTAGACGGCTGGGATAGGCTCCAGCAGATCCCCGTGACCCTCCGGAGGGTGAAACGGGTATACAGGGCTTAAAGTTAAAAAAAATAAATCCTGAGCCTGAACTTTTTTTCCGGGGGTGCAGTGGATCCAACGCACACACATTTTAGGCAATTTGGCAAACAACTTTTTGGCATTGTGCTTAGTAATGTACAAGATGAACTTCAATTTAAATTAATTTTAGCAAGTAAAGGTTATTAGGTTATAAGTGAGGACATGTGAAACTCAGTCAAGCCAATTAATCTGATTCATTGAAAAACCATTTAATTCAGTAAAGGGCAATTTGTACAATAAAAAAATTGTAACTTTTCTATCATTTTTGTTCAAAACAATGATAAATTAAGTCATAGGAAACACATTTCATTTGGTCTTGACTCCTCTCTTCTTTAACATATTTGCAGAGGCAGTTCTGTTATTCCACTGGATGCATCATCATCAAAAAAGTGAACCATTACATTCAGTATTTTCCATGTTTTGGGTGGTTGCTTCATTAACATTCAGAGAAAACATACATCCTTTGAGCTGATCAGGCAAGACAAGTCTAGTTGTATAGCACATTTTGTGTACAAGACAATTCAAGGTGCTTTACATAAAACACGGACGTTTCTAGAACTCTGGAGCTATATCATGTTTGTTTATATAACTGGCCTGCTGACTGGAAACGGGCAGTTTTTTAAAGCGTTTTTATTAACGGCTACTTTTTTACACAGATGTACGAGCGGTTGAGCGATTGTAAATGATAAATCATGTTCCGTAATAAACGAGCACAAACGTATTTTCAAGTCACAAATAGATGAGTCACCGGGGCCGCTAACGGTTAACGGCTTGTCTGTTGGAGCGGCGTCTCCTTTGGGACGGTATGTTATGTTCAATAATTGTCTGACAATGACTGTGCTCACTGTGTTCTTTTTATTCTGAACCCGCCATTTCGTTACACACATATATATCAGGTGCTTTACAGTAACAACGTCACACTGCCGTGACTCCACAGTGCAGAGGCTTAAAAGCCCTATGCTACATTCAAACCCCCCTTCAAAGTGTCCACACAGACTGGAGACAAGCCCAACACTATTTTACTGAGGCCTGAACATGGCCAACCTGACTGGGCCAACATGGTAGACTACCCGTTTAACCCGCATAGCCTTGTGTATTATTCTGCCACATGACAGGCTATGCACTAGTCTACAATGGCTTTTAGCCTAAAACATAGTCTTTGAGGTAATAGGGTGTTCTGTGAACCTGAGCAGGGCGGGGCCTGAGCTGCAGAGGTTCAGCTGGTGCCTCAAGCTCTGATCGATGTGCCACCGGGGCTCCTGATTGTGCCAGGGGAATGTCCCAGTTCCCATCTGTGTGACGCAGATCCTTAGTGGTCTTCGCCTGGTCAGAGGCGGGTGGTGGAGTGACCCGTCTGAGGCGGCTGGCATGCCAACGTGAGCCATCGGCTAGGAGAAAGGTAGCTGGTCCTAATTGTGCTGTTATTTGTTGTGGTGCAGACCAGAAAGAGAGCAGCTTGTGAGACTGATTGGGCCGGCGCACACGGACCCAGTCAAACGCTGTGAGTGTGGGACGTCTCACACGACGCGCTCTGTCGAACTGCTGCTTCATGCGGCGTTGCTGCCCAGCTACCGTGTCGCTGATAGAAGGTTCTGCTGTCGGAATGTCTTTTTGAGGAGGCCGTAGACGGTCTAAGGGGAGCTGGAGTTCACGTCCCAGCATCAGGAGGGCTGGGGAGCAGCCTGTTGTGGCGTGTGGTGTTGCCCTGTAATGCAGCAAGGTGTTCTGCAGCGCTGATGCAAATGGGAAAACATCTGCCAAATGTGCTCTCAGTCCATTTTTTAGAGTCTGATTGAACCTCTCCACACTGCCGTTAGCTTGTGGGTGGTACAGAGCAGTCCTAATATGTTTTATTCCCCTCTCCCCCGTGAAGGAAGCAAAGTCAGCAGCAACAAACTGAGGGCCGTTATCTGTGGTGATGGTATCAGGCACACCCCAGCGGGCAAACAGGGAGGGGAGGAAGTCAGTGACCACCTTGGTGGTGACAGATCCAACAGGGAGGACTTCAGGCCACTTGGAGTGGAGGTCGTAGACCACCAGAAGGAAGCGCTGGTGGTGAGGAATGCCGTGGAGTTCCCCACAGATATCCAGCTGTATGTGACTCCATGGTGCTTTTGGCCAAGGTAGGGGTTGCAAGGGCGGGGTTGAGGGCGGGCCCATCTTTCCGCTGGTGAGGCAGGCTGCACAGTCCTTCACCATTGTCTCAATGTCCCTGTCCATGCCTGGCCACCAAACCAGGCCCCTGCAGCACTGTTTCACCCTCACGATGCCCAGGTGACCTTCATGGACCATGGCTAGAATACGGACTCTCAAGGCGCCGGGGATCACTGGGCACAACCCCCTTGCCACACAGTCCTCATTCCAACAGAAGAGTTCACCCCTGACCCGGTGGAACGGTGCTAGCTCCTCCGGTACTTTGGCAGGCCAACCCCCCTGAAAGAAGGTGCGGAGCTGAGCGAACACAGGGTCCTGCGCCGAGGCTGCCTGGAGCTCTTGCAGGGACACGGCAGCTCGGAGGGGTTCGTGCAACATAAGAACCAGCTCTGGTTCTGAGCAGTCTTGGGTGGCATGCGGCACAGGGGTGGGAGTGGCTCTAGAGAGCAGGTCAGCCACAACATTGTCTTTGCCAGGTGTAAACCTGGTGGTAAAATTGTATGCCTGCAACCTCTCTGACCACTGGTACAGGCGCAGTGGTTTGTGTCCTGACCTGGTCGTAGCCAGCAGGGCTGTGAGTGCCTGGTGGTCAGTCCGGAGTGTGAAGTGCCGTCCGTACAGGTACATGTGCCACCGCTCACACGCCCAGACGCAGGCCAGGGCTTCCCTCTCACCTACAGAGTATTTCTGTTCGGTCGGGGAGAGAGACCGTGAAGCAAACGCCACGGGGCGTTCAGTCCCTCCCTGGAGCTGTGACAGGACAGCGCCAATGGCTGAGTTGGAAGCGTTGCAGGTCACAAATGTGGGGCTCAGCAGGTCAAAGTGGGCGAGCACAGGAGGGGAGGTGAGCTGCGACTTCAACTGGTGGACCGCAGCAGAGCAAGCAGATGTCCAGGTCCAGGGCACGTCCTGTTTGAGGAGAACACGCAGCGGTGCGGTGGTCTCAGAATAGTGGGGAAGGAAACGCAGGTAAAACGCCGTCATCCCCAGAAATGATGATAGCTGCGCAGGACAGCGTCGACATTGGAGTGGAGTGGGCTAAGGCCATCAGCCATCAGGCGGAATCCCACAAACTCAATGGACGGGGCAGCGAAGACACACTTCTCGCCATTCAGTGTGAGGTTGTGACAGGCGAGCACACCAAGCACCCTAGAAAGACGGTCATCATGCAGGGCGGACGTCGCACCGTGAACCACAATATCGTCCAAGTACACAACCACACCCTGGATGCCAACAAAGATAGTAGCCATGATCTTCTGGAAACAGCTGGGGGTGGAGCTGAGTCCAAAGGGCATGCGGGTGTACCTGAAGACCCCCATGTGAGTGACAAAAGCGGTGAGGTTGCTGCTGTCTGGATGTAGAGGAACCTGCAGGTAGCCCTGGCGGAGGTCGAGTTTGGAGAAGACCGTTGCGCCATGAAACTTGGCAGAGAGCTCCTCGGTGGTGGGTAGTGGATATTTATCTGGGATTACCGCTTTGTTAACCTGCCTGAGGTCAATGCAGGGCCGTAAGCCGCCCGTCGTCTTCTTTGCCACAACCACATTAGAGATCCATGGAGGGGCATCCACCCGCTCAATAATACCGGAGTCCGGGAGTTTATTTAGCTCAGCTGTGACATCATCACGCAGTACGAGGGGCAGCCAGCGCAGAGGCTGGATGACTGGAATCACCGCAGGATCGATGAGCGGTTGGTGAGTGAGCTCTGAGAGTGGGGCGGTAACGGCAACGGTCCGTGACAGTGGCGTGGCGGGGGAAGCAGCCTGGTCCGGCGCCGCTATCTGAGAGGCTAATAAAGCAGCTGATTCGAGCTGGAAAGCTAACTCCACTGCTTTTGATAGAGTCATGTCGTCCGGAGAACAGTCTCTCTCGAAGCTTGGGGTCGGTTGTGTGCTCCGCCAACTGGTCCCGGATCATCTCCTGCTCCAAAACACAGAACTTGCACAGGCTGGGTAAACCCCGGAGGTCCGCGACGTAATGGTGGACCGACTCACCGGGGCGCTGCCGGCGCTGTCGGAAAATAATCCGCCGTACCATAATGCTCTGCGGAGCTGCGAAATGTCCAGTTAGTAGGGCGACACAGTCGTCGTATTTGTCGGCGGGTCCGAGTGTCCTGAAGATTCGTGACCTTCGCTGCCCAGGCTGTGGATCAGCATAGCCTTTCGATGTGCGTCGCTAGCCCCGGCTAGCCCGATAGCCTCAACAAACGTCTGGAATGAGTCGTACCAGCGGGGCCATGGGACCAATGGTTCGCCAGGCAGAGGAAGGAATGGAGGTAGGGGAGAGAAAAGATTCTCCATCTTTGTCGCCAATGTTATGTTCAATAATTGTCTGACAACGACTGTTCTCACTGTGTTCTTATTATTCTGAACCCGCCGTTTCGTTACACACATATATATCAGGTGCTTTACGGTAACAACGTCACACTGCCGTGACTCCACAGTGCAGAGGCTTAAAAGCCCTATGCTACATGGTAAAGAGTTTTTTTGCCGCTAGTTGCACAGACTAGCTTGTTGGAGCACAACATACAAATCAGGTACCAGTCTCCCTTAGCTTCTGGTACCCAAACGGCTAACCGTCTCCACCCTTATCCTCTATCCTGCCCAGAGACACTTGTTGCTAGTGATGTGTTGGACGCGAACAAAACGGCTCCGAGAGCCGAATCATTGAAATGAACGAGGGGAGCAGCTCCTGAATGGTCGGGAGTCGAGCCTTTACGCTGTATTTATACTCCAACGTCAGGTCGTCTACGTGACCAATAATGAGCCGCTTCGCTCCTCTCTCTCTCTCTCGCTCCCTTCAAGTCGCATTTGATTGGCCGATATGTGTGGCGTCGTCTCCGTGTCTGCACTGAGCAGAGGGGGGAGGGGCTGGAGTCACACACACACGGTTGCACAGCACGCAGCAAGCACATGCACACAGGAGAGAGGGTGAGGAGTTACGAGAGAGAAAGAAAGAGAGCAGATTTTATAGACAACAGTACAGTACTGTGCAGCATCTCTAGTTGGCCTTTAATCAGTTGGCTGCTTATTGGCCATTTTTAATCATCTTCATCAGACACTGAAAAACCCATATTGATTGACTAGATAACATGGACACAAAATAAAACCAGACAATGTTCAGAACAACATGACTCTACAAGCAAAGGTCAGAATTTAGGGAGACCTCCCTCAGGACAGAACTCACTCATCCTGGGATTTGCAGACACGAGTGTCGTCCTCCAGTTATTCCAGTAGAAGCAGACAGGATCATCACTGGTCTCACTGCCGGTGTTGATCTGCTCCTTTGTTGAACTGACGGGAATTTCTTGTGAGGTTCAGCACATCGATATTCCTCCCTGTTTTGTCTTTACCCTTCTGAGTCAGTGAGAGTTCATAGTTGCTTCAAAACCCAAACTTTACATGACACACAAAAGCCCCAAATGCAGCAGTAACGACAGGTTTTGACCGGTGCTGCCACCCAGTGGACACTATTTTCACAGCACTCTGGTTTCCCTGATTGTTTCTTCTGATTCTGTGTGAGACTGAGTTATTGTGGAGTTTGAACTACAGAAGAAAAGTAGAAACATCATGTATTGGTGGTCTAACGTGACTTTGTATCTGCTGTTTTAGCTGTAAACAATATTCCAGCGGTATGAATGAATTCACCAAGACACAACACTTTAACATGATGCCACTGCATTAGTTTTATTTCACAGTTGAATTCATCTTTTCTCCAAACAGCTCAGGGTTTGTCCCCCACCCCGACTCCAGCAAACATACATGTCTAATATCAACACACATCACAGTACAGATCATCGTTAGCATCAAAACATGTGGAGAACATGTCTTCAAACACTGTTGTTCTCACTCCTCCTTCCACTTCAGGCCAGGACTAGTTTTCCTAAAAGCATCTGAAGAAGAGACAAACTCAGCTCATTTAGATTGTACAAATGACCCACGTGGCTTTCTGCTTCAGTTTCCACGTTTGACACTGAGAGATAAAGAGCTGTAAAGAAATAAAACTTGACACAGCATGTGTTAACACTCATCTGCAGTTTGCAGTCAGAGAGTGCACCAGGAACTCCTCTGTATACCAGAGTATTCTGGGGTCCAACATGAGGTTCACTCTCTGAGAGCTACATCTGAACTGAAACTGGGTCCTGCAACAACATGATGATACCAAATACAGCAACACATCAACGACACAACAGCTGAAGAGAATAATCAAAAGTGCTGCGATGATCCAGAGTCCAGACCTCAGTTTGACTGAAATGTTGTTGCAGCTCTGAAGGGAGTGGAGCATCAATGAACTGCTGTGGAACCTCAGCCAGTACTGAAGGATCTCTGCACCATCATGAAGCGACTCACTGTTGAGCTGGACATCCTTCAAGGAGAGGAGAGCTGTTACTATGGTAACCTGCTGCCTAGCTAGAAGTGTTGATATCAAAGACGCTGATGAAAGAAGGTCTGTCTGTGGCTGCAGGTCGACCTCACGCCGTAGTTCAGGTAAGAAACATTCATCACCACCTTTTAGATCATCAGTTTCCCTCTTCACTGTGCAGAGAGTCTGAATTTAAGCCAGTACTAAAGGACAGGAATCTCATAATTATTGATCTAAACAATGTTCATTGTTGAATAAAAGTTATATTGGATGCAAACGTTCTTTTGATGAGTTAGTCCCCCCAGCACAGGCCCTGTGCTGCAACCAGCCAAGAAGCCACAGTCTCCAACACCAAATTCAAGCTCCTCCAAAGAGCAGGACTTCTCTTGCTCTGAAGAAGATGAGACACCTTCAGCACCGTGGAAACTGGGGTCATGACCCACTGGAAAACAGCAGAAACAGGGATGGAAATCCTCCAACAATTTCCCTCCGTGAAGGAAACATCTGTGAAGGAAACTTCATGTCACTGAGCTGCTCTGATGCCATATCAGAAGTATGTTGGTTTGCTTTAGCTTGAGCTTCATCCATGTAAAAGGATGTTTTTTCATCAAAACATGGATGACGTCAGCTGCTTTTCTTCAGCTCCATACGGGTTTGAATGAGGCCGTTGTCTCAGGGCTGGTGCTTCCAGCTGAGAAAATACGTCTCAGAAAAAGCTCTTCAGAGCAGAACTTCAGCCAGATGACAGGAAATGTGCAGTATCTCCAGTGAATGCTCCTCGCTGGCCCTTTTCTTTCAGCTCTAGCCTCGTTGGTTCACTTGCTAGCAACAGCTGATGATCACAGGGGAGAGCTGGGATGTAGATGGACTGGTGAAACGACAGCTTTGCTGTTTGTCTCAGCTCACTCTTCACCACAACAGGATGAAACATAAATGCTGCTGGAAAATGAAGAGGAGATATTCACTGAATGAGACTTTAGGGCCCTATCTTGCACCTCCTGCTACCCAATACCCAATACCCATTACCTGCAAA
>JAGFBZ010000226.1:0-127500 GCA_018398805.1 Hirundichthys speculiger
GCTGGTCTGGGTTCAGGAGGCAGAAACCTCCTGCTGGTCTGGGTTCAGGAGGCAGACCTCCTGCTGGTCTGGGTTCAGGGCCCGGGAGGCAGAACCGTTACCTTCAGCTGCGAGGTGAGCCTCTCGATCTCGTCTCTCTGGAGCTTAAACAGCTGAGGGGGAAAAACAAACCACCGGTTAACTTCACACACATTCACATTAGAGCTGTAGCGATACTCTAATCACGCGATACGATGCGATACACGATATTCGGCTCACGATACGATATATATCGATATTAATCTTACAATACAGTAACGTCATTTTCCGAAAGATTTTAGAGGGACAAAGTGATTTTGGTGACATCTTGTGAGTGTTCATATGACTTTGTTTGAATTAATTGAACTGAAAGCAATTAGCTTTGGCTAATGGGCCTCCCATTAGCCATGAAATTCCGTGAATAGCTGTATGGCTGACAGGCAGCTTGCAAATGGACAAAATGAATTTAAAAAAAAAATAGTTTCATTATTTAAACAGTGCTAATTGTTGCTTGCAAGCTTTACATCTGACCACACAAAAATTACATGTGGCGTTCCCCAGGGTTCCATCCTGGAGCCTCTTCTGTTTAAAGGTGGGACACGGGGGGTTTGAAAGAAGCTTAGAATATCGATACCCACGGGTGAAAAATCGATACTCTCTGGGGAAATAAAATATCGATATATATCGCAGAATGGATAAAATCGCTCAGCTCGAGGATGCTGACCCTGCTGCTGTGGTCCTTCTGGTCCAGGAGCTCCGAGTTCTCCACCTCCAACCGCTTCAGGTCCTGCATGGGCAACCGGACGCCGTCGTCCAGACACTGCTGCACCTTCCCCTGCAGACTGCACAGGAAGTGGGTCACAGAGGGCAGGAAGTGACAGAAACCAGGCAGGAAGTGACAGAAACCAGGCAGGAAGTGGGTCACAAAGGGCAGGAAGTGACAGAAACCAGGCAGAAAGTGGGTCACAGAGGGCGGGAAGTGACAGAAACCAGGGAGGACTTGACAGAAACCAGGCAGGAAGTGGGTCACAGAGGGGGGACGGGAAGTGACAGAAACCAGGCAGGAAGTGCAGGGAAGGGACAGAGGGGGAATGACAGAAACCAGGCAGGAAGTGGGTCACAGAGGGCGGGAAGTGACAGAAACCAGGCAGAAGTGACAGAAGAGAACACAAGAGGGAAGTGGGTCAAAAGGCAGGAAGTGACAGAAACCAGGCAGGAAAGTGAGAAGTGGGTCACAGAGGGCGGGAAGTGACAGAAACAGGCAGGCAAGGAGGGGGCAGTGACAGAAACCAGGCAGAAAGTGGTCACAGAGGCGGAAGTGACAGAAACCAGAACCTAAGTGGGTCACAGAGGGCGTGAAGTGACAGAAACCAGGCAGGAAGTGGGTCACAGAGGGTGGGAAGTGACCGAAACCAGGCAACCAGGGAAGTGAAGAACCAGGCAGGAAAGTGGGTAACAGAGGGTGGGAAGTGACAGAACCAGGCAGGAATGACAAAACAGCAGGCAGTAGGTCAAGAGGGCGGAAGTGACAGAAACCAGGCAGGAAGTGGATCACAGAGGGCGGGAAGTGACAGAAAACCAGGCAGGAAGTGACAGAAACCAGGCAGGAAGTGGGCACAGAGGGAAGTGAAAGTGACAGAAACCAGGCAGGAAGTGGGTCACAGAGGGGGGGGAAGTGACAGAAACCAGGCAGGAAGTGGGGTAACAGAGGGTGGGAAGTGACGAAACCAAGGCAGGAAGTGACAGAAAACCAGCAGGAAGTGGGTCAGAGGGTGGGAAGTGACAGAAACCAGGCAGGAAGTGGACAGAGGCGGGAAAGTGACAAAACCAGGCAGGAAGTGGGTCACAGAGGGCGGAAGTGGAAGGTGACAGAACCAGGCAGGAAGGAAGGCAGAAAGTGACAGAAACCAGGCAGGAAGTGACAGAAACCAGCAGGAGTGGGTCAGAGGGTGGAGGAGTGACAGAAACCAGGAAGTGACAGACCAGCAGGAGATGTTGAGTGGAAGGTCAGAGCAGGTGAGCTGGTTATGGACCTGAGCACAGATGAGACCAGCTCCTCCTCCCTCTCCGCCTGGACCTCGATCATCTTCTCCTTCTCCTTCATCAGAGCGCTTCCCTCCTCCAGGCTCCTCTGCAGACGTGACGCCCGTCTCTCCAGGTCCTCGGCTCGCCGCTGCACGTCCTCCTGCTGAACAAAGGACCAAGTGAACATCTGACACCTCCTTCACGAGCTCCACGTCTTCACGTTTATCTGCAGTGAAATAAGAAAGGTCCCATGTCCTGCTGTTCCAGACTTCCAAAGGTTCAGAATAGTCTGTTCCTCATTTATCTATCCACCTACATCCAGGTTTCAGGTTGTCTAACTGTCGTTTCAAGAGGAGCCCAGGGAACAAACAGGCTGCTCACCGGATCACACAGGAAATAGAGGATTCAAAGGTGCGGCGGTTCTGCTGTGGTGCCCATCAACGTGGACTAGGGATGGAACGGTTACCAGTATTACGGTAAAGCGCGGTAAAATTTTACGTGATAACGGTTACCGTTTATGTTTGAATTCATCTCACTATCGCGCTCGTTTAGCGGGACATGTAATATCAGCCTCATTCAAGTCTGCGAGCGACTCGCGACTGTGTTTCGCGTGAATATGTAGTTTGTAACATCGGCATTGTAACGTAAGCATGGCGTAAACTGGCGATAGCACGCAGGACACTTACCAACCCAAAAATGACGAAATCCGAGGTCTGGGCTAACTTGCTAACTCGCATTTCGTAAACATAACCCCGTTTTCATTTTGCCGTCCCACGACACACACATTAGATTACCCATAAGGCCACCTTCTTAAAGGGGCCAGGCCGGCTCACAACATTTCTTTGCAGTGAGAGAACGATCAAAACATCCTGTGATGTTTACGCAATTTTTTCTTGATTTTTTGTTATTATATATTTCTGAAAAATCCGCAAATAACTAAAACTGTGGAACTTTAAGCGCGAATTGGCGAGGGATCACTGTATATCGCGATTTTTGGCCACCCAATATAATATAGATTTTTTAGCTCCTAATATCGATTTTTTTACAATGCTGTCAGTATGTTATAATGGTTACTTAAATATGGAAAAACATTAATCATAAACAATAAATAGGTTATTTTGAAGCAAATAGTTTTGACTCAATTTGTCCTCTAAATGATCAATATATCTGATGAACATATACAGCAACTTGATTTTTATCTATACTTTTAATTTTGATATAAACTGGGTAGAATATCGCAATATATCGTGATAATATCGTACCGTGACTCAAGTATCATGATGCATATCTTTTGCGAGGTCTTTGCCAATTAGGGATGGAACGGTTACGGGTATTACAGTAAAGCGCTGTAAAATTTTACGCGATAATGATTATCGTTTATGTTTGACTTTATCTCATTATCACGGTCGATTAACAGGATACGTAATATCAGCCTCATTCAAGTGCGAGCGACTCGCGACTGTGTTTCGCGTGAATATGTAGCTTGTAACATCGACATCGTAACGTGAGCATGGCGGAAACTGGCGATAGCACGCAGGACATTTACCAACCCAAAATGACGAAATCCGAGGTCTGGGCTAACTCGCTAACTTCGCATTTTGTGTAAACATTACTGTTGCGTGTTGATCGAAAAATGATCGGAACGATGTTCTTCTGATGCAGTTAAAATATTAATTTATCCATTAACTGATCCGACAAACCATAACGCCGGCAGTTAGCGCCACAGCGGTCAAAAACCTTTTGCCCTTCCGGGTCAAAAGCTAACCAATAACAGGCAGCTACCTTTTATACCTGACCCTCAGGTAACAACACAGCGGCACCCACAGACACACAGAGTGAACTACAATTCAGAACAACATATTTACAACTGTTTCTTTTTCTTTATTTGCACATTTATAATTATTTAAGGTGCAGCTTAAAGTCAAAAGTTTATTTCATTTGAACCTGGACTATAATTTTGTTTCCTGATAATTGACCTATTTATGGTTGTTAAAAGTGTTTCATTTGAACTTAACCAGACAAATAAGCTTTGTTTCTGTTATTTATGTTGGTTTATTTAAAATAAAATCTTTCTGTGCCAGTTGTTTTTGCCTTTTTAATGTGAAGCTTCCTTTTAATCATATTTTGGTTTTTAATGTTTTATTATGAAAAGAAAATCACAAGACTTTGTGAAATTATTAAAATGTATGTGTTTTTAGACATTTGTACAGCAATTAAGAATATCGCGATAATATCGTAAACTGTGATAATTTGGTCACTATAATCGAGATATCAGATTTTCCATATGGTTACGTCCCTAACGTGGACAGCGATCAGCGCTGCAGGACGTGGGACCGTTACGTGAAACTCTCAGGCGGGTGCGGCGTCCGCGCACCTGCTTGGACTGGCCGTCCACCTCGTCCAGCGTGGGCAGGTCGGACAGGTACTTCTCCAGAGTTTCTATTCGCTGCTGCTTCTCTCTGTTCTGGTCGCTCTCCCTCTGACACTTCTTCTTCAGGCTGCTGATGTAACGGTCCCTCGTCTTTATCTGGACATAAAAACGTCAGAGAGGTCAAGCACATATTAGCAGGTGATCGTAAATGAAGATGGAACACAAATATTTAGATATTTTAGAGGTCACATCTCTACCAAACTCTGAAACTGGTTTTATTTGATATACGCGTCTCCAAACGTATTGATTCCTCTCAAAGAGGGTTGCTCCTGGCTTGCTCACATTAGTTCATGTTAGCTCACGTTAGCTCACGTTAGCTCATGTTAGCTCATGTTAGCTCACGTTAGCTCATGTTAGTTCATGTTAGCTCACGTTAGCTCACGTTAGCTCATGTTAGTTAATGTTAGCTCATGTTAGTTCATGTTAGCTCACGTTAGCTCATGTTAGCTCACGTTAGCTCATGTTAAAGCTTGTGCTATTTTTCCCTCCTTCACTTGGAGCATTCGTCACAAATAACCAGCGAATTATCTTCTTCTGAAACTTTAACGAAGTTCCATATAATCGCCGCCATGTTTGTTTGTTTTCATCAGCGCACTGTGCTGCAATGCTGCATTCAAGGTTGTACTGTAAATACCTCCGTTCCCTCATTTACTAGTTGTTATTTCGGCCTTTTCTATTTTTCTATTTTTATGTGTAACGTGGGAAAATACTGCAAATATCAATTCAAGTCAGCAACTACTAAATTATGACCGAGTTTAACGAGTTGTTTTCTGGCATGAGGGGGTATTCTTGATTTTCCTTATTGAGTATCGTTTTTCGATTATGCCGACGTCACTTGAACATAACATTCACTGCCGGTCATTCAAGGCTCAGAGGGAGCGAGACATGCTTGTGACAGAAATATAAATGTTATCGGGGCTATTCGTCGTGATATCGGACTTATCGGGATGAAGTCATAATTTCCTGGTATCGGCCCGATAATTACGGGTCGATAATTATCGGCCGATAACATTTTCTTTGTCATCTGTGTATTTTTTTACCTTTTCCTCCAGTTTTCGGATGTCCTCCGGTATTTCTGGCTGACTTGCTTGAAGAACTTGTTGAGCTGCAGAACATCCAGTTCGGCCATGACCAACCTCGGCTGACTTCTTCACCAGAACTCATCCGTCTGCACGGCGTCACTGCCGACGTCTGAAAGGACAACCAGGACCTTCCTGTCATTTTTTTTTACCCTGAAGGCGCTTGAATTTAACGCTTCCAGGTTTTCTCACCTGGATGTTTGGGAGGAGGGGGTCGTCGAACAGGCCCTGTGGGTCTGCAGGAGCTGCTGGGTTTGAACTCGTTCTCTCTGATCCGGGCCTGGAGCTGCAGGATCTGCTGCTTCTGCCTGAAACACAGTCACTACCTACTTACAAAGATGTCCGTCTTTAGTGGCCGAGTTAATAAAAGGGGCAGCTTCAGGTAATGACACATAAATCTACAAACACCGGAACAAACACTGGAACCTGGAAACAACCAGGTGAGATGACGAGGAAAGGAATAACAGAACAGAATTATTTTAAATATATATATATATATATATATACATATATATATATAATATCTATATATATATATATATAATATATAGATATATATCTATATTATATATATATATATCTATATATATATATCTATATATTAATATATATAGATATATATATATATATATATAAGCAGAAGCCAATCTCACGAATCATGGAACAGATAAAAAAAAGTAGGGCTGGGCAACGATTAAATTTTTAATCGCGATTAATCGCATTGTTCGGAAAATCAATAATGAATTCAAAAGTAGCGTAAAGGTCACTTTCATTTATTAAAAATAAAGCGTATTGCCACTGCCAGGGCATTAATGTCATCCTGTTTTTTTATGAAAAAATAAAAAAAAGTCTACCAACAAAATCCTGAGCCACAATCAGAACATTAAAACAGGTAATTTCTGAGGTAACAGCAGAAACTTTTAACGGGGAGTTCAACTTGTCAGTTGTTACAAATAACCTTGTTTCTGTTGAATCCTCCGTCTGAGAGAACTTTAAAATGAAAATGTCCATGTTAAAGTTCTGTAACTTTACCAATCCGTAATTATCTGTGTATCATTTGTTTTTTTTCCATTTTCGATTGTCAATCAAAATTTAAAAAAATTAAAATTGACTTTTGTTTTTTTCTTTTCTGCTTTTTTAATCTAACACAAAAAACCCAAATAATTATAAAAATAAATAAATAAATAAATAAATAAATAAATATATATATATATATATATATATATATATATATATATATATATATATATCTATATATATCTATATATATATATATATATATATTTATTATATTTCAATTTTAGCAAACAGGCCACGGGACTGAATTTGTTTTTAATATTTTATTGTCTGGTTTACGTGACCCAGAAATGGCTTTGTTTTATAATCAAGGAACAGACTTTCTGTTGTCATTACATATCTGTGACACTAGATGGAGCCGCACTGAAATAACCAGCTAGAGCAGTCATTCCCAAAAACCAAGGCCCAATTTGAAATGTGAAAAATCTCCACGGCCCACTGAAACCTTGAATAACAACTGTGATCAAATTACAGGACTAGAAGCTACGTTCTGATATTAATGTAAGAGGTCAACAAATAAGGTGACTTTTGTTATATTAAGTTAAGATGACGGTAGAATAGAATAACACTTAACTGTTATTTTTGTTACTTCTTAATGCTTTTAAATCATGTCGTTAATATTTTACAGTAATTAAAAACATATTTAAAAAAGATAAGAGGATTTAAAACATATTTGTTTAATTTTAATGACCTTTTTAATGACCTAGAGAACAGCAGGACAGTGAACACACATGGAGCAGATCTGATGATAAATGGAGGAAATGACGCCATCGTCTTGAACAAAGGGGTTTTGAACGTTTTTTTTTTTTTAGACAGAATTGTTAATATTTCTACCTGAGTTGCTACCTGAACTGTAAAGTTCACTGATTTTTACCGTTCTCCATGTCTGTTTTAGCTTTACCTGCCAATTATCTTCTGGTTCTGCAGCAGCCAGAAACAGACTTTTCAAAACAAAAGCATGTGAGCAACATGCGTTAACGCACGATAACATAAATGTCAGCGTTAATAAATTAATTAGTTAACGCGTTAACTTGCCCAGCCCTAAATAAAAGTAAAGATGCAGTCGTGTCAAAGACCAACTTAGAATGTTAATTAGACAATAATGAAGGACCGTTGCAGTGATGAGGGGAGTTTCCATCAGCGGAGGTCTGGGGTGAAACGTCCCACCTCCATCACAGCGTCGGACCCGGATTCTACGGGGAATCACCCTTCAGCAGTTTGATCCAACATGAATACGGAGTAAAAATGAAAGAAGACGAATGAGATGAGGATGAGGGAGCTGAGACTCCTGTTAGCTGAACCTGCTGATCCAGGTTCTGAATGGGAGGAGACTCGGACCGATCCAATCGGCACCAGGTCAACAGGGACGGAGCCAGTTCAGACCTGCCGAAGGCCAGGACCCGCTGATGGAAACCCACCTGTGTTTGTACCTGTCGTACCTGTTTATCTCCAGCTCTCGCTGTCGCAGCTGCCCCTCCTTCACCTTCACCAGAGCGTTGACAGGAAGTGACCCGCCAGGAAGTGAGCCGCCAGTCACCACCTGGAGCACACAGACACTCAGGTAACGTTGACCCAGCAGCTCCTCCTAAACCCCGGTCCAGAGGAGGTTCCTAAACCCCGTCTGAGTCCAGAGGAGGTTCAGAAACCCGGTCTGAGTCCAGAGGTTCAGAAACCCTGTCTGAGTCCAGGAGGTTCCTAAACCCGGTCTGAGTCCAGAGGAGGTTCCTAAACCCGGTCTGAGTCCAGAGGAGGTTCATAAACCCCGTCTGAGTCCAGAGGAGGTTCATAAACCCGGTCTGAGTCCAGAGGAGGTCCAGAGTAAACCCCGTCTGAGTCCAGAGGAGGTTCATAAACCCGGTCTGAGTCCAGAGGAGGTTCCTAAACCCGGTCTGAGTCCAGAGGAGGTTCCTAACCCGGTCTGAGTCCAGAGGAGGTTCCTAAACCCCGGTCTGAGTCCAGAGGAGGTTCCTAAACCCCGTCTGAGTCCAGAGGAGGTTCCTAAACCCTGTCTGAGTCCAGAGGAGGTTCCTTAACCCGGTCTGAGTCCAGAGGAGGTTCCTAAACCCCGTCTGAGTCCAGGAAGGTTCCTTAACCCGGTCTGAGTCCAGAGGAGGTTCCTAAACCCCGGTCTGAGTCCAGAGGAGGTTCCTAAACCTGGTCTGAGTCCAGAGGAGGTTCCTAAACCACCGTCTGAGTCCAGAGGAGGTTCCTAAACCCCCGTCTGAGTCCAGGAAGGTTCCTTAACCCGGTCTGAGTCCAGAGGAGGTTCCTAAACCCCGGTCTGAGTCCAGAGGAGGTTCCTAAACCCGGTCTGAGTCCAGAGGAGGTTCCTAAACCCCCGTCTGAGTCCAGAAGAGGTTCCTAAACCCCGGTCTGAGTCCAGGGAGGTTCCTAAACCTGGTCTGAGTCCAGAGGAGGTTCCTAAACCCCGGTCTGAGTCCAGAGGAGGTTCCTAAACCCCGTCTGAGTTCAGAGGAGGTTCCTAAACCCCGTCTGAGTCCAGAGGAGGTTCCTAAACCCCGTCTGAGTCCAGAGGAGGTTCCTAAACCCCCGTCTGAGTCCAGAGGAGGTTCCTAAACCCCGGTCTGAGTCCAGGGAGGTTCCTTAACCCGGTCTGAGTCCAGAGGAGGTTCCTAAACCCCGGTCTGAGTCCAGGGAGGTTCCTAAACCCGGTTTGAGTCCAGGGAGGTTCCTAAACCCCGTCTGAGTCCAGAGGAGGTTCCTAAACCCCGGTCTGAGTCCAGAGGAGGTTCCTAAACCCCCGTCTGAGTCCAGAGGAGGTTCCTAAACCCCCGTCTGAGTCCAGGGAGGTTCCTAAACCCCCGTTTGAGTCCAGGGAGGTTCCTAAACCCCGTCTGAGTCCAGAGGAGGTTCCTAAACCCCGGTTTGAGTCCAGGGAGGTTCCTAAACCCCCGTCTGAGTCCAGGGAGGTTCCTAAACCCCGTCTGAGTCCAGAGGAGGTTCCTAAACCCTGTCTGAGTCCAGAGGAGGTTCCTTAACCTGGTCTGAGTCCAGAGGAGGTTCCTAAACCCCCGTCTGAGTCCAGGGAGGTTCCTAAACCCCCGTCTGAGTTCAGGGAGGTTCCTAAACCGCGGTCTGAGTCCAGAGGAGGTTCCTAAACCCCATCTGAGTCCAGAGGAGGTTCCTAAACCCCAGTCTGAGTCCAGAGGAGGTTCCTAACCCCCGTCTGGAGTCCAGGAGTCCAGGTTCCTAAACCCGGTCTGAGTCCAGAGGAGGTTCCTAACCTGTCTGAGTCCAGGAGGTTCCTAAACCCCGGTCTGTCTGAGTCCAGAGGAGGTTCCTAAACCCCCGTCTGAGTCCAGAGGAGGTTCATAAACCCGATCTGAGTCTCCTGGGAATCGTTTATCGGTTTATCCTTCCTCACACCGCGGTACCGCTGCTCTCACCTGGCTGTGGCCCAGTTCCTGTGGCCACGGCGACTGCCCGTCCACATCCCAGCCCTCGGAACCGGGGCTGACGTGTGCAGGTGGACCTCCGCGCTCCGGTTTGGGCCGGTACTCCATCTGCTCGGTCAGCCACATCTGGGTGCGGACCGCCGGCTGGATCGGGGAGCTTCTGTCGGACCTCTGGACCGGAGGGAGGTCTGGCGGTCTGGACCGGCTGAGACCAGGACCCGGCCCACCTCCCCAGGCCAGCTTGGACTCGGACAGAGGGCTGTAGCTCAGGTCCAAACTGGTTTGTTTAATCGGAGACGAGTGAGCCGAGGAGGGGAGCGGGTCCGCCTCCGCACCAGTGGATCTGCTGTGGCCGGACCAGTAACCCGGACTGGACCCGTAACCCGGACTGGACCCGGGAGAACGCTGCAGGAAGCTGCTGCAGGTCACGGAAGAGGTCAGGGGCAGGTACAGGTCCAGGTCCGAACCCAGAGACTTCTTCCTGTAGCCGTGCATCAGACCTCGGTCCAGGGAGCCCGCAGCTCCTGGACTGTACTGGTAACCGGTTCTGGTGGGGTTCTTATCGGAACCAGACGACAACCTGGTGAAGGACGAGGACCTCCGGATGGGCCGGTGGTCCTTCACGTCCAGCGAGCGCGGACCCCCCGCAGGAGACGTGACCGGGACCAGCAGGTGGCAGGACCGGCTCCAGTGGGCCGAAGACGGGCCTGAAGACGGGCCTGAAGACGGGCTCCTGAGGTGGGTTCCAGGTGAGGACGACGGAGACGGCAGGACGGGGACGATGGGGACGCCATCATGGCTGAAGCGGTGCTGAGTCAGCGGCTGGGTCAGAGGGGCGGTACCAGAACCAGAATCATCTGCAGGAACACCAGCAACACAAAGATCTAAGAGGGTGACGGACCATCGGCAGGTCTGCAGACTCAGGTGTGTTAACACAACGCTAACAGGGAAAGACATCAGCAGAGGTCTTGGAGAAGCCGAAAACCAGAACTTTTCTTGTAAAATAATCAGTTTTGTAAAAAATGAAACGGTTTTAAAATAGCTAATTTCACATTATTTCACCCTTTTGTTCCAAAATCGTAAACTTTTATGGTCAAAATATTTAATTTTTAAAATCAAACTCAAAAATCACAACTTCTTATTGAAAAAATTAGAATCTTCGTCCTAAAATTGGCTAGGCAAGTTAAAGCGTTACTATCGCGTTAACGCATTAATTTATTAACGCCGACATTTATTTTATCGCGCGTTAACGCTTGTTGCTCACATGCTTTTGTTTTGAAAAGTCTGTTTGTTATGACACTTTAGTTCATATGGCAGCAGAACATTTAAATAAAAGTGCATTTTACACCACTTTTGAATTCATTATTTGATTTTGCGTATACAATGCGATTAATCGTGATTAATCAGGGAAATAATGCGATTAATCGTGATTAAAAATTTTAATCGTTGCCCAGCCTTAATTAAAAACACACTCTGCCTTTTTGTGATGAAGCAATTTTGTTGTAAAATGGTGAATTTTGTCTTAAAATGAGAAAAAAAATCCCAAATGAGATAAAACTGTTACTTTTTAATTCATCAGCTTTTGCAAAATCACAAGTTTTTGGACAGAAATTTTGCAACTTTTTGTTGTAAAACTGTCTTTTCTTGAGTTTTGGATCGATGTTGTAAAATTGTGAGTTTTTGACGTAAAACTGCTGCTTTTCATCCTGAAACAGAAGCTCAGTTATTTGAATTGTTGACGTCAGTTTTCTCCAGACGTCGGTAGGTGTGTGATGAAGTGGTCCAGGTGTGGACGTGTCTCCAGGTGTGGACGTGTCTCCAGGTGTGGGCGTGTCTCCAGGAGGTCCTACCTTCCATGCTGTCAGAGCAGCAGGTACCGATGCCGGTGTCGCCACTGTCAGATACCGAGCTTGATCTGCGCCCGTCGCGGGTTCTGGTTCCGGGGCCCGGCAGGCTGCTGTTCCAGCCGGATTCGTGTCCGTGGCCCCATCCTGAAGAACTTCCGCCGGCCGCTTTTACAACAGATGAAAGGGGCCCGAGTTACATAAAACTAGACTCCATAAAACCGGACTTAAAAAATAACAGGTTTAACCAAACTGGGTTTAATCAAACTGGGTTTAACCAAACCGGGTTTAACCAAACTGGGTTTAACCAAACAGCTACAAAAGATAAGTTTAGAAAAACTGAACTTCACAAAACAAGCTGCAGGTCAACCAAAGCGAAAAAACTCACAATATGTGTCACGTGTTGGCCCCCAGTTCTGGCCCCTGGTGCTTAATTTTGGCCCCCAGTGTTTAATTTTGGGCCCCAGTGTTTAATGTTGGCCCCCAGTTCTGGCCCCTGGTGCTTAATTTTGGCCCCCTGTGTTTAATGTTGGCCCCCTGTGTTTAATGTTGGCCCCCAGTTCTGGCCCCTGGTGCTTAATTTTGGCCCCCTGTGTTTAATGTTGGCCCCCAGTGTTTAATTTTGCCCCCTTGTGTTTAATGTTGGTCCCCAGTGTTTAATTTTGGGCCCCAATGTTTAATGTTGGCCCCCAGTTCTGGTCCCTGGTGCTTAATTTTGGCCCCCAGTGTTTAATGTTGGCCCCCAGTTCTGGTCCCTGGTGCTTATTTTTGGCCCCCAGTGTTTAATGTTGGCCCCCTGTGTTTAATTTTGGCCCCCTGTGTTTAATGTTGGCCCCCAGTTCTGGTCCCTGGTGTTTAATTTTGGCCCCCAGTGTTTAATGTTGGCCCCTAGTGTTTAATGTTGGCCCCCAGTGTTTAATGTTGGCCCCCAGTGTTTAATTTTGGCCCCCTGTATTTAATGTTGGCCCCCAGTTCTGGTCCCTGGTGTTTAATTTTGGCCCCCTGTGTTTAATGTTGGCCCCCAGTTCTGGTCCCTGGTGTTTAATTTTGGCCACCTGTGTTTAATTTTGGCCCCCTGTGTTTAATTTTGGCCCCCTGTGTTTAATGTTGGCCCCCAGTTCTGGTCCCTGGTGTTTAATGTTGGCCCCCAGTGTTTAATTTTGGACCCCAGTTCTGGTCCCTGGTGCTTATTTTTGGCCCCCAGTGTTTAATGTTGGCCCCCAGTGTTTAATTTTGGCCCCCAGTTCTGGTCCCTGGTGCTTATTTTTGGCCCCCAGTGTTTAATTTTGGCTCCCAGTGTTTAATGTTGGCCCCCAGTTCTGGTCCCTGGTGCTTATTTTTGGCCCCCAGTGTTTAATGTTGGCCCCCAGTTCTGGTCCCTGGTGCTTATTTTTGGCCCCCAGTGTTTAATGTTGGCCCCCAGTTCTGGTCCCTGGTGCTTATTTTTGGCCCCCAGTGTTTAATTTTGGCTCCCAGTGTTTAATGTTGGCCCCCAGTTCTGGTCCCTGGTGCTTAATTTTGGCCCCCAGTGTTTAATGTTGGCCCCCAGTTCTGGTCCCTGGTGCTTATTTTTGGCCCCCAGTGTTTAATGTTGGCCCCCTGTGTTTAATTTTGGCCCCCTGTGTTTAATGTTGGCCCCCAGTTCTGGTCCCTGGTGTTTAATTTTGGCCCCCAGTGTTTAATGTTGGCCCCTAGTGTTTAATGTTGGCCCCCAGTGTTTAATGTTGGCCCCCAGTGTTTAATTTTGGCCCCCAGTATTGGTTGCCCCAGTGGTCCCTGGTGTTTAATTTTGGCCCCCTGTGTTTAATGTTGGCCCCCAGTTCTGGTCCCTGGTGTTTAATTTTGGCCACCTGTGTTTAATTTTGGCCCCCTGTGTTTAATTTTGGCCCCCTGTGTTTAATGTTGGCCCCCAGTTCTGGTCCCTGGTGTTTAATGTTGGCCCCCAGTGTTTAATTTTGGACCCCAGTTCTGGTCCCTGGTGCTTATTTTTGGCCCCCAGTGTTTAATGTTGGCCCCCAGTGTTTAATTTTGGCCCCCAGTTCTGGTCCCTGGTGCTTATTTTTGGCCCCCAGTGTTTAATTTTGGCTCCCAGTGTTTAATGTTGGCCCCCAGTTCTGGTCCCTGGTGCTTATTTTTGGCCCCCAGTGTTTAATTTTGGCCCCCAGTGTTTAATTTTGGCCCCCAGTTCTGGTCCCTGGTGTTTAATTTTGGCCCCCAGTGTTTAATGTTGGCCCCCAGTTCTGGTCCCTGGTGCTTATTTTTGGCCCCCAGTGTTTAATGTTGGCCCCCAGTTCTGGTCCCTGGTGTTTAATTTTGGCCCCCAGTGTTTAATGTTGGCCCCCAGTTCTGGTCCCTGGTGTTTAATTTTGGCCCCCAGTGTTTAATGTTGGCCCCCAGTGTTTAATGTTGGCCCCCTGTGTTTAATGTTGGCCCCCTGTGATTAATGTTGGCCCCCAGTTCTGGTCCCTGGTGTTTAATTTTGGCCCCCAGTGTTTAATGTTGGCCCCCAGTGTTTAATGTTGGCCCCCAGTGTTTAATTTTGGCCCCCTGTGTTTAATGTTGGCCCCCTGTGATTAATGTTGGCCCCCAGTTCTGGTCCCTGGTGTTTAATTTTGGCCTCCAGTGTTTAATGTTGGCCCCCTGTGTTTAATTTTGGCCCCCAGTGTTTAATTTTGGCCCCCTGTGTTTAATTTTGGCCCCCAGTGTTTAATGTTGGCCCCCAGTGTTTAATTTTGGCCCCCAGTGTTTAATTTTGGCCCCCTGTGTTTAATATTGGCCCCCTGTGTTTAATTTTGGCCCCTTGTGTTTAATGTTGGCCCCCAGTTCTGGCCCCCCAGTATTGACCCTGCAGAGCTGCGGCTGAATCATTTACAGCAGTTTCAGTTATAAACAACAACAGTCGGACTGTTGATTATTGTTACGACTATTGATTAACTATAACAACAGTTATTATTGTTGAATATCTGCAGGAGTCTGGACGACCTCTGAAACAGCTCTGGAAATCTGTATCTCTGTCTATCTACATCTATGTATCTCTATATCTTTGTATATCTGCATCTATATCTCTGTACTCTGTATATTTGCATATATATAACTCTGTATCTGTGTATCTCTATATATCTATATCACTTTATCTCTATATCTTCATATCTCTATGTCTCAGTATTTCTATGTCTCTGTATCTCTATGTCTCTGTATCTCTATGTCACTGTATCTCTATGTCTCAGTATCTCTATGTCATGTATCTCTAGTCTCTATGTCTCATGTTCTATGTCTCTATGTCTCTGTATCTCTATGTCTCAGTATTTCTATGTCTCTGTATTTCTATGTCACTGTATCTAGTCTCTGTCTCTATCTCTCTGTATCTCTATATCTCTCTGTATCTCTATGTCTCAGTATCTCTATGTCTCAGTATCTCTATGTCTCTGTATCTCTATGTCACTGTATCTCTATGTCTCAGTATCTCTATGTCTCAGTATCTCTATGTCACTGTATCTCTATGTCTCTGTATCTCTATGTCTCAGTATCTCTATGTCTCAGTATTTCTATGTCTCTGTATTTCTATGTCTCTGTATCTCTATGTCACTGTATCTCTATGTCTCAGTATCTCTATGTCTCAGTATCTCTATGTCACTGTATCTCTATGTCACTGTATCTCTATGTCTCAGTATCTCTATGTCTCAGTATTTCTATGTCTCTGTATTTCTATGTCTCTGTATTTCTATGTCTCTGTATCTCTATGTCTCAGTATTTCTATGTCTCTGTATCTCTATGTCTCAGTATTTCTATGTCACTGTATCTCTATGTCTCAGTATCTCTATGTCTCAGTATCTCTATGTCTCAGTATTTCTACGTCTCTGTATTTCTATGTCTCTGTATTTCTATGTCTCTGTATCTCTATGTCTCTGTATCTCTGCAGCAGCTCATCTTCTCCTGATCTCCATCAAACTCCGTGATTGCGTTGGGGGGGGGGGGTTCCTCTGATCCACGCAGTGACCCATGAAGCTCTTACCTGCCCTCTGAGGTTCTGGTCCCGGTTCCGGTCCGTCCTGCGGGTCACCGCGGAACCACATCCCGGTGCTCCTCAGATCGGAACCTCCAGGGGACAAAGACAGTCGGATCCGCGGCAGCTGGGACACCTCTGCTTCCTCCCAACGCGTCCTGACGCCCGGTGACGTCACATCCCTGCGGTCCGGACCTTCGCCAGAACCGTTCAGAACCGGGTCATTGAGGGTTCCGGACCGGATCACGGCTCCGCTGCCGACGTCAGCATGCTCATCCGCAGCGCAGACTGCTGCTGTTTCAGAGGGGTGCTACGTCACAGCGGCGATGTTATTGGTGAAGAGAAGCCCCGCCCCCTATACGACACACACACACACACACACACACATACACACACACACACACACACTAGGAGGAGGTTTGAAATAAATAATAAAAAACAGGTTTTGGAAGACGAAGGTCCACTAAACCATAAAATAAACCAGACTGGATTCTGAAAGGGAGGACGCGGATCAGTCCGGATCAGACCGGATCAGACGGAGCAGGAAGGGGAGGGGCTTGGGTATGAACTGAGCGCGCGCAGCAGCGGTTCAGCGTCCACGCTTCTCCACGTCCACGTCTCCGGTGTTTCTAACGTATAAAAACGGTTAAAGAGCAGAAAAAGACGGTAAAAAAAAAGGCCGTTTACGTTCTAACGGTGCTGCGTTCACGGAACCTCGTTAAGACGACCTGCACTGACGTAAACGCCTGCTCCGGACAGGTGTGGCCATCACAACGGCGTCCTCAGGTGAGTCCTCAGGTGGGTCTTCTGCTCTACCGTCTACAATGATATATCCGATGTTAGATCGGACCCAGAGGAACCAGGGAAGGACCAAGTCTCTGTTTTCAGTTATATTGGACAGGTCATTGAACGCAGCACATAAATGTGAAACTGGTTGAGAAGGTGGTTATGAAACATTAGAGATGCTGTAATTCCACTGTCTTCTTTCTGATACCTGACTCATACTGAGTAGTGACCTGATACCAGTGTTACTTTAACATTTTTAAACTTCTTTGTGACATTTGTAAGGATGCAGGATAACTGTTTTTTAAAACCGATACGATAACCGATAACACACACATATACCTAAGATCATTACATCAATACTATGAACAAAATCAAAAATAGTTTTGACTTTTTAAATGAACAGATATTTATTTTTTCCAATATAAAACTATTGTCAAGCCTCTCAAACATTTTAAAAATCATCTTAAAAATCAAACAAAGCTATTTGATATCTCACATTAACTTAAATAAGGTTCATTACTGACTGATATAAAAAATAAAGGCTCCTTGAACTGATGGAAATACATGCATCAGAATTACTAACTGAAAAAGATTAACATTTAAAGGATTTTGGCTTGTGGTTCCATTTAAATTAATACCTTTAATTAAAGTAAATGAGGTTCAGTAGTTTTTATTTTTTAATCTCATGGAAGCTTTAGATGAGAGGAATGAAGGAGAGGAGAGACTGCTGCTGGCTTGCGCACGTTAGCATTAGCTTCCGTTAGCTCACGTTAGCGTGATTTCAAAACTCCATGGAAGCGATTGTTATGTTGTAGGTGGCTGATCAGGTTTTACGTATTAAAGCTTGTGCTTCCCTCCTCGTAGAATTCACTCGGAGGATTCGTCACAAATAACCACCAAACTATCTTCTTCTGAAACTTTAACCAAGTTTCACGCCGCCATGTTTGTTGTGATCAGCGCTGTGCTGCAGGCTGCATTCAAGGTGTAACGTAAATTCCAACGTTCCCTCGTTTGCTAGTCGTTCTTTCAGCCTTTTCTATTTTTTTTCTTTTTTTATGTGTAACATGTGGGAAAATACTGCGAATATCAATTAAAGTCAGCAACTACTAAAATTATGACCGAGTTAACGAGTTGTTTTCTGGCATGAGGGGGTATTCTTGATTTTCCTGATTGAGTAATCGTTTTCTGATTATGCCGACGTCACTTGAACATAACATTCACTGCTGGTCATTCAAGGCTCAGAGGGAGCGAGGCACTGCTGTGTTGACAGAAATATAAATGTTATCGGGGCTATTCGTCGTGATATCGGACTTATCGGGATGACGTCATAATTTCCTGTTATCGGGTCGATAATTATCGGGCACCTTTAGACATTTGGACACATTAGGGTCCCCAATGTCCGTCTTAGAGTTGATCACCTGGGGCGTTTATTAGGAGACATATGGTACCCCGTCATGGCTGACGTTACCTGGGTAACAGTCTCTGGTTTCCGGATGCAGCCCCGGTGACCCCCCTGACCTTCTTCCTGTTCTGTTTCAGGTCAGGTCCCGTCGTCGTGACGATGACCCCGGAGCAGGAGGCTCTGATTGGTCGAGTGTTCGAGTCCTACGTGAGCGAACATCACCGGGACGACCTCCTGCGGCTGGTCGCGGATGAGGACGAGGAGGCCCATCGAGCCGTGGTGGTGAACGCCATGACGCTGTTCGAGGCCAACATGGAGGTGAGGACCTCAGTCAGGTGGCGGCGTCCCGCCTTCATCCAGACGCTCCAGAGACGTCACATGATCATGTGGTCGACTCTGTTCGCTCGCAGGTGGGGGACTTCTTCAACGCCTTCCCCAACGAGGTCTTGGCCATATTTGACGGAGTGTTGCAGAGGAAAGCCGTGGAGTTATCAGAAGACGCCGCTAGCGGACGAGTAGACGAGCGGAGGACGAGACACGCCCTTCACGCTCGGATGACGGGTCAGAGTCCAGGTGGAGGTAGACCTGAGGTCCAGCAGACTCTCAGGAGCTTCCCATCCTGTTATACTTTAATTATTCATGTCTACTAACGAGGTTGTTGCTTTAACGAGTCTCTGTTCAGTGATTAAATTAACATCTCGTTTATTTACGTACATTGAAGCTAGCTAGCAGCAACGTTAGAGGAGAACGTTGAGGGTTTGAGATCAGGTGAAGATCACCTGGATTCATGGAGACAAAGTCTCTGAGATGAATCAGCGTGATTCATGATCTCCCAGGTCATGTGACTCTTTCACATGTTTTCTTTATCCTGATTGGATGACGTCTGACGTGATGATGATCTGTGACGACTCCACGCAGGTGTCAGATCTGAAGGACAGGAAGTGATGCACCTGGAGACGAGTGTCAACTAGAACCAGGTGTAGAGGTTCAACAGAATGTTGTTAAATCCAGACTTTCATCAAATATAAGTTTGATTTTCTTAAAAAAAGAAAGAAAATTACAATTTTTTTTAAACATAGGAAAAGGTCTTTTTCCACAAAAACTGCAACAGTTTTTTAAGTAAAATATGAAAAACTTCTTAAAAAAACTAAATCACAATTTTTTTCCTCCTCCCTGATCTCCCACTGGTCTCGTCACTGGTCTCGTCACTGGTCTTGTCTCTGGTTCCCAGGTCTCCCAGTGTGTCCAGAACTGACCCGCCACACCATCCCCAGGTCCAGAGACGTTGGACACTTCCTGTCTGTGACGGGGACGGTCATACGCACCAGCGTTGCCAAGGTAACCACACTTCCGGGTCCCCGCCGTAGACCTGGTCCCCGCCGTAGATCGCTATTTTCTTCACCTTCGTCAGCACGCAGGATGTTTTTGTTTCGACTGATGGTTTTAACTAGGGATGTCCCGATCCCTGATCGGATCGGCCTTCGATCTTAAAAATTNTATATATATATATATATATATATATATATATATATATATATATATATATATATATATATATAGCAGCAGAAGCCAATCTCACGAATCATGGACAGAAAAAAAAGTAGGGCTGGGCAACGATTAAATTTTTAATCGCGATTAATCGCATTTTATTCGGAAAATCAAATAATGAATTCAAAAGTAGCGTAAAGGTCACTTTCATTTATTAAAAATAAAGCGTATTGCCACTGCCAGGGCATTAATGTCATCCTTTTTTTTTTTATGAAAAATAAAAAAAAAGTCTACCAACAAAATCCTGAGCCACAATCAGAACATTAAAACAGGTAATTTCTGAGGTAACAGCAGAAACTTTTAACGGGGGAGTTCAACTTGTCAGTTGTTACAAATAACCTTGTTTTCTGTTGAATCCTCCGTCTGAGAGAACTTTAAAATGAAAATGTCCATGTTAAAGTTCTGTAACTTTTACCAATCCGTAATTATCTGTGGTATCATTTGTTTTTTTTCCATTTTCGATTGTCCAATCAAAATAAAAAAAAAATTAAAATTGACTTTTTTTTTTTTCTTTCTGCTTTTTTAATCTAACAACAAAAAAAAAATAATAAATAAATAATAAATAATATACATACATACATATATATATATAATATATATATATATATATATATATATATATATATATATATATATATATATATATATATATATGTATGTATATATTTCAATTTTAGCAAACAGGCCACGGGACTGAATTTGTTTTTAATATTTTATTATTATTATTTAATATTTTATTGTCTGGTTTACGTGACCCTTTTATAATCAAGGAACAGACTTTCTGTTGTCATTACACATCTGTGCCACTAGATGGAGCCGCACTGAAGTAACCAGCTAGAGCAGTCATTCCCAAAAACCAAGTCCCAATTTGAAATGTGAAAAATCTCCACGGCCCACCGAAACCTTGAATAACAACTGTGATCAAGTAACAGGACTAGAAGCTACGTTCTGATATTAATGTAAGGGGTCAACAAATAAGGTGACTTTTGTTATATTAAGTTAAGATGACGGTAGAATAACACTTAACTGTTACTTTTGTTACTTCTTAATGCTTTTAAATCATGTCGTTAATATTTTACAGTAATTAAAGACATATTTAAAAAAGATAAGAGGATTTAAAACCTTTTTGTTTAATATTAAAGACCTTTTAATGACCTAGAGAACAGCAGGACAGTGAACACATGGAGCAGATCTGATGATAAATGGAGGAATGATGCCATCGTCTTGAACAAATGAGTTTGAACATTTTTTTTTTTTAGACAGAATTGTTAATATTTCTACCTGAGTTGCTACCTGAACTGTAAAGTTCACTGATTTTTACCGTTCTCCATGTCTGTTTTAGCTTTACCTGCCAATCATCTTCCGGTTCTGCAGCAGCCAGTTACAGACTTTTCAAAACAAAAGCATGTGAGCAACATGCGTTAACTCGCGATAAAATAAATGTCAGCATTAATAAATTAATTAGTTAATGCGTTAACTTGCCCAGCCCTAAATAAAAGTAAAGATGCAGTTGTGTCAAAGACCAACTTAGAATGTTAATTAGACAATAATGAAGGACCGTTGCAGATGAGGGGAGTTTCCATCAGCGGACATCACAGCGTCGGACCCGGGTTCTACGGGGAATCACCCTTCAGTAGTTTTGATCCAACATGAATACGGAGTAAAAATGAAAGAAGATGGCTGAGATGAGGATGAGGGAGCTGAGACTCATGTTAGCTGAACCTGCTGATCCAGGTTCTGAATGGGAGGAGACTCGGACCGATCCAGTCAGCACCAGGTCAACCGGGACCAGGGCCTCATTCCCCTTTATGATCAACTTGAAACTGGTGCTGGAGCCAGTTCAGACCTGCCGAAGGCCAGGACCCGCTGATGGAAACCCACCTGTGTTTTGTACCTGTCGTACTGTTTCTGTTTATCTCCAGCTCTCGCTGTCGCAGCTGCCCCTCCTTCACCTTCACCAGAGCGTTGACAGGAAGTGACCCGCCAGGAAGTGAGCCGCCAGTCACCACCTGGAGCACACAGACACTCAGGTAACGTTGACCCAGCAGCTCCTCCTAAACCCCGGTCCAGAGGAGGTTCCTACACCCCGGTCTGAGTCCAGGAAGGTTCCTAAACCCGGTCTGAGTCCAGAGTAGGTTCATAAACCCGGTCTGAGTCCAGAGGAGGTTCCTAAACCCGGTCTGAGTCCAGAGTAGGTTCATAAACCCCGTCTGAGTCCAGAGGAGGTTCATAAACCCCGTCTGAGTCCAGAGGAGGTTCCTAAACCCCGGTCTGAGTCCAGAGGAGGTTCAAAAACCCGGTCTGAGTCCAGAGGAGGTTCCTACACCCCGGTCTGAGTCCAGAGGAGGTTCCTACACCCCGTCTGAGTCCAGAGGAGGTTCCTAAACCCCCGTCTGAGTCCACAGGAGGTTCCTAAACCCCCGTCTGAGTCCAGAGGAGGTTCCTAAACCCCGGTCTGAGTCCAGAGGAGGTTCCTAAACCCCGGTCTGAGTCCAGGAAGGTTCGTAAACCCCATCTGAGTCCAGAGGAGGTTCTAAACCCGGTCTGAGTCCAGGGAGGTTCCTAAACCCCGTCTGAGGAGGAGGTCCTAAACCTGGTCTGAGTCCAGAGGAGGTTCCTAAACCCCTGTCTGAGTCCAGAGGAGGTTCCTAACCTGGTCCCGAACCCCGGTTTGAGTCCAGGGAGGTTCCTAAACCCCGTCTGAGTCCAGAGGAGGTCCCTAAACCCCGTCTGAGTCCAGAGGAGGTTCCTAAACCCCGGTCTGAGTCCAGGGAGGTTCCTAAACCCGGTCTGAGTCCAGGAGGTTCCTAAACCCCCGTCTGAGTCCAGAGGAGGTTCCTAAACCCCGTCTGAGTCCAGAGGAGGTTCCTAAACCCCGGTCTGAGTCCAGAGGAGGTTCCTAAACCCCGGTCTGAGTCCAGAGGAGGTTCCTAAACCCGGTCTGAGTCCAGGGAGGTTCCTAAACCCCGGTCTCCAGGGAGGTTCCTAACCCGGTCCATCAGGGAGGTTCCTAAAGGAGTCCTAAAGGTTCCTAAAACCCCGTCTGAGTCCAGAGGAGGTTCCTTAAACCCCAGAGGTTCCTAAACCCCCGTCTGAGTCCAGAGGAGGTTCCTAAAACCCCGGTCTGAGTCCAGGGAGGTTTCCTAAACCCCAGTCTGAGTCCAGAGGGAGGTTCCTAAAACCCCGTCTGAGTCCAGAGGAGGTTCCTAAACCCCGGGTTCCCGTCTGAGTCCAGAGGAGGTTCCTAAACCCCGTCTGAGTCCAGGGAGGTTCCTAAACCCGGTCTGAGTCCAGGGAGGTCGTCTGAGTCTAGGAGGTTCCACCCCGTCTGAGTCCAGGAGGACCCCCGTCTGAGTCCAGGAGGAAACCCCGTCTGATCCAGGAGGTTCCCTAAACCGTCTGAGTCCAGAGGAGGTTCCTAAACCCCGGTCTGAGTCCAGGGAGGTTCCTAAACCCCGTCTGAGTCCAGAGGAGGTTCCTAAACCCCGGTCTGAGTCCAGGGAGGTTCCTAAACCCCGGTCTGAGTCCAGGGAGGTTCCTAAACCCCCGTCTGAGTCCAGAGGAGGTTCCTAAACCCCGTCTGAGTCCAGAGGAGGTTCCTAAACCTGGTCTGAGTCCAGAGGAGGTTCCTTAACCCCGGTCTGAGTCCAGGGAGGTTCCTAAACCCCGGTCTGAGTCCAGAGGAGGTTCATAAACCCCGTCTGAATCCAGGGGAGGTTCCTAAACCCCGTCTGAGTCCAGAGGAGGTTCCTAAACCCGGTCTGAGTCCAGAGGAGGTTCCTAAACCCCGGTCTGAATCCAGGGGAGGTTCCTAAACCCCGTCTGAGTCCAGAGGAGGTTTCTAAACCCGGTCTGAGTCCAGAGGAGGTTCCTAAACCCCGGTCTGAGTCCAGGGAGGTTCCTAAACCCCGTCTGAGTCCAGGGGAGGTTCCTAAACCCCGTCTGAGTCCAGGGGAGGTTCCTAAACCCGGTCTGAGTCCAGGGAGGTTCCTAAACCCGGTCTGAGTCTCCTGGGTTTTATCGTTTATCGGTTTATCTTTCGTCACACCGCGGTACCGCTGCTCTCACCTGGCTGTGGCCCAGTTCCTGTTGCCACGGCGACTGCCCGTCCACATCCCAGTTCTCAGAACCAGGGCTGACGTGTGCAGGTGGACCTCCGCGCTCCGGTTTGGGCCGGTACTCCATCTGCTCGGTCAGCCACATCTGGGTGCGGACCGCCGGCTGGATCGGGGAGCTTCTGTCGGACCTCTGGACCGGAGGGAGGTCTGGCGGTCTGGACCGGCTGAGACCAGGACCCGGCCCACCTCCCCAGGCCAGCCTGGACTCGGACAGAGGGCTGTAGCTCAGGTCCAAACTGGTTTGTTTAATCGGAGACGAGTGAGCCGAGGAGGGGAGCGGGTCCGCCTCCGCACCAGTGGATCTGCTGTGGCCGGACCAGTAACCCGGACTGGACCCGTAACCCGGACTGGACCCGGGAGAACGCTGCAAGAAGCTGCTGCAGGTCACGGAAGAGGTCAGGGGCAGGTACAGGTCCAGGTCCGAACCCAGAGACTTCTTCCTGTAGCCGTGCATCAGACCTCGGTCCAGGGAGCCCGCAGCTCCTGGACTGTACTGGTAACCGGTTCTGGTGGGGTTCTTATCGGAACCAGACGACAACCTGGTGAAGGACGAGGACCTCCGGATGGGCTGGTGGTCCTGCGTGTCCAGCGAGCGCGGACCCCCCGCAGGAGACGGGACCGGGACCAGCAGGTGGCAGGACCGGCTCCAGTGGGCCGAAGACGGGCCTGAAGACGGGCCTGAAGACGGGCTTCTGAGGTGGGTTCCAGGTGAGGACGACGGAGACGGCAGGACGGGGACGATGGGGACGCCATCATGGCTGAAGCGGTGCTGAGTCAGCGGCTGGGTCAGAGGGGCGGTACCAGAACCAGAATCATCTGCAGGAACACCAACAACACAAAGGTCTAGGAGAAGCCAAAAACCAGAACTTTTCTTGTAAAATAATCAGTTTTGTAAAAAATGAAACGGTTTTAAAATAGCTAATTTCACATCATTTCACCCTTTTGTCCCAAAATCGTAAACTTTTATGGTCAAAATATTTAATTTTTAAAATCTAACTCAAAAATCACAACTTCTTATTGAAAAAATTAAGATCTTCGTCCTAAAATTGTAAATTAAAACTAGAGCTGGGCAAGTTAATACGTTATTATCGCGTTAACGCATTAATTCATTAACGCCGACATTTATTTTATCGTGCGCTAACGCATGTTGCTCACAAGCTTTTGTTTTGAAAAGTCTGTTTGTTATGACACTTTAGTTCATATGGCAGCAGAACATTTAAATAAAAGTGCATTTCACACTACTTTTAAATTCATTATTTGATTTTCGTATACAATGCGATTAATCGTGATTAAAAATTTTAATCGTTGCCCAGCCTTAATTAAAAACACACTCTGCCTTTTTGTGAAGAAGCAACTTTTTGTTGTAAAATGGTGAATTTTGTCTTAAAATGAGAAAAAAAAAATCACAAATGAGATAAAATTGTTACTTTTTAATTCATCAGCTTTTGCAAAATCACATTTTTTGGACAGAAATTTTGCTACTTTTTGTTGTAAAACTGTGTCTTTTGTTGAGTTTTGCATCGATGTTGTAAAATTGTGAGTTTTTGATGTAAAACTGCTGCTTTTCATCCTGTAACAGAAGCTCATTTATTTGAATTGTTAATGTCAGTTTTCTCCAGACGTCAGTAGGTGTGTGATGAAGTGGTCCAGGTGAGGACGTGTCTCCAGGTGTGGACGTGTCTCCAGGTGTGGACGTGTCTCCAGGTGTGGACGTGTCTCCAGGTGTGAACGTGTCTCCAGGAGGTCCTACCTTCCATGCTGTCAGAGCAGCAGGTACCGATGCCGGTGTCGCCACTGTCAGATACCGAGCTTGATCTGCGCCCGTCGCGGGTTCTGGTTCCGGGGCCCGGCAGGCTGCTGTTCCAGCCGGATTCGTGTCCGTGGCCCCATCCTGAAGAACTTCCGCCGGCCGCTATTACAACAGATGAAAGGGGCCCGAGTTACATAAAACTAGACTCCATAAAACCGGACTTAAAAAATAACAGGTTTAACCAAACCAGGTTTAACCAAACTGGGTTTAACTAAACTGGGTTTAACCAAACTGGGTTTAATCAAACTGGGTTTAACCAAACTGGGTTTAACTAAACTGGGTTTAATCAAACTGGGTTTAACCAAACTGGGTTTAACCAAACTGGGTTTAACCAAACTGGGTTTAACCAAACTGGGTTTAACCAAACTGGGTTTAACCAAACTGGGTTTAACCAAACATAGCTACAAAAGATAAGTTTAGAAAAACTGGACTTCAAAAAACAAGCTTCAGGTCAACCAAAGCGAAAAAACTCACAATATGTGTCACATGTTGGCCCCCAGTTCTGGCCCCCAGTGTTTAATGTTGGCCCCCAGTTCTGGCCCCTGGTGCTTAATTTTGGCCCCCAGTGTTTAATGTTAGCCCCCAGTGTTTAATTTTGGCCCCCTGTGTTTAATGTTGGCCCCCAGTTCTGGTCCCTGGTGTTTAATTTTGGCCCCCTGTGTTTAATGTTGGCCCCATTCTGGTGTTTAATTTTGGCCCCCAGTGTTTAATGTTGGCCCCCATTTTGGCCCCAGTGTTTAATTTTGGCCCCCTGTGTTTTTAATGTTGGCCCCCAGTTCTGGTCCCTGGTGCTTAAATTTTGGCCCCCAGTGTTTAATGTTGGCCCCCAGTTCTGGCCCCCCAGTGTTTAATGTTGGCCCCCAGTGTTTAATATTGGCCCCCAGTTCTGGCCCCTGGTGCTTAATTTTGGCCCCCTGTGTTTAATGTTGGCCCCCAGTGTTGGTACCCTGGTGCTTATTTTTGGCCCCCAGTGTTTAATGTTGGCCCCCAGTTCTGGCCCCTGGTGCTTAATTTTGGCCCCCTGTGTTTAATGTTGGCCCCCAGTGTTTAATTTTGGCCCCCTGTGTTTAATGTTGGCCCCCAGTGTTTAATATTGGCCCCCAGTTCTGGCCCCTGGTGCTTAATTTTGGCCCCCAGTGTTTAATGTTGGCCCCCAGTGTTTAATTTTGGCCCCCTGTGTTTAATGTTGGTCCCCAGTGTTTAATATTGGCCCCCAGTTCTGGCCCCTGGTGCTTAATTTTGGCCCCCTGTGTTTAATTTTGGCCCCTAGTTCTGGCCCCTGGTGCTTATTTTTGGCCCCCAGTGTTTAATGTTGGCCCCCAGTGTTTAATATTGGCCCCCAGTTCTGGCCCCTGGTGCTTATTTTTGGCCCCCAGTGTTTAATGTTGGCCCCCAGTGTTTAATATTGGCCCCCAGTTCTGGCCCCTGGTGCTTAATTTTGGCCCCCAGTGTTTAATGTTGGCCCCCAGTGTTTAATTTTGGCCCCCTGTGTTTAATTTTGGCCCCCTGTGTTTAATGTTGGCCCCAGTTCTGGTCCCTGGTGCTTAATTTTGGCCCCCTGTGTTTAATGTTGGCCCCCAGTGTTTAATTTTGGCCCCCTGTGTTTAATGTTGGCCCCCTGTGTTTAATGTTGGCCCCCAGTTCTGGCCCCTGGTGCTTAATTTTGGCCCCCTGTGTTTAATGTTGGCCCCCAGTGTTTAATTTTGGCCCCCTGTGTTTAATGTTGGTCCCCAGTGTTTAATTTTGGGCCCCAATGTTTAATGTTGGCCCCCAGTTCTGGTCCCTGGTGCTTAATTTTGGCCCCCTGTGTTTAATGTTGGTCCCCAGTGTTTAATTTTGGGCCCCAATGTTTAATGTTGGCCCCCAGTTCTGGCCCCCCAGTGTTTAATGTTGGCCCCCAGTGTTTAATGTTGGCCCCTGGTGCTTAATTCTGGCCCCCAGTGTTTAATTTTGGCCCCCAGTGTTTAATGTTGGCCCCCAGTTCTGGCCCCCCCAGTATTGACCCTGCAGAGATGCGGCTGAATCATTTACAGCAGTTTCAGTTATAAACAACAACAGTCGGACTGTTGATTATTGTTACGACTATTGATTAACTATAACAACAGTTATTATTGTTGAATATCTGCAGCAGTCTGGACGACCTCTGTATCTCTAATCTCTAGCTCTGGAATCTCTATCTGTATCTCTGTCTATCTCTACATCTCTATGTATCTCTATATCTGTTGTATATCTGCATCTATATCTCTGTACTCTGTATATTTGCATATATATACTGTATCTCTTCACTGTATCTGTGTATCTCTATATATCTATATCTACTTCTATCTCTATATCTTCATATCTCTATGTCTCAGTATTTCTATGTCTCTGTATCTCTATGTCTCAGTATCTCTATGTCTCTGTATTTCTATGTCTCTCTGCAGCAGCTCATCTTCTCCTGATCTCCATCAAACTCCGTGATTGCGTCGTGGGGGGGGGGGGGGGGGGTTCCTCTGATCCACGCAGTGACCCGTGAAGCTCTTACCTGCCCTCTGAGGTTCTGGTCCCGGTTCCGGTCCGTCCTGCGGGTCACCGCGGAACCACATCCCGGTGCTCCTCAGATCGGAACCTCCAGGGGACAAAGACAGTCGGATCCGCGGCAGCTGGGACACCTCTGCTTCCTCCGAACGCGTCCTGACGCCCGGTGACGTCACATCCCTGCGGTCCGGACCTTCGCCAGAACCGTTCAGAACCGGGTCATTGATGGTTCCGGACCGGATCACGGCTCCGCTGCCGACGTCAGCATGCTCATCCGCAGCGCAGACTGCTGCTGTTTCAGAGGGGTGCTACGTCACAGCGGCGATTTTATTGGTGAAGAGAAGCCCCGCCCCCTATACCGACACACACACACACACACACACACACACACACACACACATACAAACACACACACACACACTTGGAGGAGGTTTAAAATAAAGAATAAAAAACAGGTTTTGGAAGACGAAGGTCCACTGAACCATAAAATAAACCAGACTGGATTCTGAAAGGGAGGACGCGGATCAGTCCGGATCAGACCGGATCAGACGGAGCAGGAAGGGGAGGGGCTTGGGTATGAAGTGAGCGCGCGCAGCAGCGGTTCAGCGTCCACGCTTCTCCACGTCCACGTCTCCGGTGTTTCTAACGTATAAAAACGGTTAAAGAGCAGAAAAAGACGGTAAAAAAAAAAAACCGTTTACGTTCTAACGGTGCTGCGTTCACGGAACCTCGTTAAGAGAAGAGGAACTGCACTGACGTAAACACCTGCTCCGGACAGGTGTGGCCATCACAACGGCGTCCTCAGGTGAGTCCTCAGGTGTGTCTTCTGCTCTACCGTCTACAATAATATATCTGATGTTAGATCGGACCTAGAGGAACCAGGGAAGGACCGAGTCTCTGTTTTCAGTTATATTGGACAGGTCATTGAACGCAGCACATACATGTGGAACTGGTTGAGAAGGAGGTGGTTATGAAACATTAAAGATGCTGTAATTCCACTGTCTTCTTTCTGATACCTGCCTGATGCTGAGTAGTGACCTGATACCAGTGTTACTTTAACATTTTTAAACTTCTTTGTGACATTTGTAGAGATGCAGGATAACTGTTTTTTAAAACCGATACGATAACCAATAACACACATATACCTAAGATCATTACATCAATACTGTGAACAGTATTGATTTTCAATGAACAGATATTTATTTTTTCCAATGAAAAACTATTGTCAAGCCTCTCAAACATTTTAAAAATCATCTTAAAAATCAAACAAACCTATTTGATATCTCACATTAACTTAAATAAGGTTCATTACTGACTGATATAAAAAATAAAGGCTCCTTGAACTGATGGAAATACATGCATCAGAATTACTAACTGAAAAAGATTAACATTTAAAGGATTTTGGCTTGTGGTTCCATTTAAATTAATACCTTTAATTAAAGTAAATGAGGTTCAGTAGTTTTTATTTTTTAATCTCATGGAAGCTTTAGATGAGAGGAATGAGGGAGAGGAGAGACTGCTGCTGGCTTGCGCACGTTAGCATTAGCTTCCGTTAGCTCACGTTAGCGTGATTTCAAAACTCCATGGAAGCGATTGTTATGTTGTAGGTGGCTGATCAGGTTTTACGTATTAAAGCTTGTGCTTCCCTCCTCGTAGAATTCACTCGGAGGATTCGTCACAAATAACCACCAAACTATCTTCTTCTGAAACTTTAACGAAGTTCCACGCCGCCATGTTTGTTGTGATCAGCGCTGTGCTGCAGGCTGCATTCAAGGTGGAACGTAAATTCCTCCGTTCCCTCGTTTGCTAGTCGTTCTTTCAGCCTTTTCTATTTTTTTTCTTTATTTATGTGTAACATGTGGGAAAATACTACGAATACTATTTAAATGCACTGATTGTGTCACACATCTTGTACTGTACATCATCCTGGTCTCAGGCCAACATGACCACCTTAAATCCACTCAGATCAATCTATAATCAGGCCCTAAAAGTCTTAGATAAAAAACCGCAGCTGTACCATCATTGCAATATACTAAAGAAGTATAAAATGTTAAGCTTTGATAATCTAATTACATATTCTAATGTCCGTCTGGTACACAAAATCATACATGATGCTGCACCACCACCTCTGAAAACTTATGTTCAGCCTCGCTCTGAAATAATTACTGGGGAACATTAAGATCAACATCTAGGGGAGACTGCAACATTCCCAAAAGAAGGACTGCCTTTTCTCAATCAGCCTTCTCTTTTAAAGCCGTAAAAGTATGGAATGGACTCCCGGACAGAATAAAGACAATTCCAGATTATATAATTTTTTCACATGCAGTCAAAAATTGGCTGCTCAGCAACCAGTCTTGCTCACATTAAGGGGCTCATTTTATTCTTGCATTATTCTGTACAGGATGCATTGTAAAGAGTAGTCATTTTTATTGTTTTTTTTTAAGCTATTGTAAATTTACCCAATTGTTTTTGCGATTTTATTTTGTTGTATTTTATGTTCTTTGCCTTCCTGTCTTACTGTTTATCTGTGTTAAGGACTACAGATGGAAATTAGCTTGGTGCTAAATCTGGTGCAGCCATCTTTTTAATGCCACTGCACACGGTCCTTTAAATAAATAAATAAATAAAAATATCAATTCACGTCAGCAACTACTAAAATTATGACCGAGTTAACGAGTTGTTTTCTGGCATGAGGGGGTATTCTTGATTTTCCTTATTGAGTAATCGTTTTTCTGATTATGCCGACGTCACTTGAACATAACATTCACTGCCGGTCATTCAAGGCTCAGAGGGAGCGAGACACTGCTGTGTTGACAGAAATATAAATGTTATCGGGGCTATTCGTCGTGATATCGGACTTATCGGGATGATGTCATAATTTCCTGTTATCGGGTCGATAATTATCGTGCACCCCTAGACATTTGGACACATTAGGGTCCCAAATGTCCGGCTTAGAGTTGATCACCTGGGGCGTTTATTAAGAGACATATGGTACCCCGTCATGGCTGACGTTACCTGGGTAACGTTCTCTAGTTTCCGGATGCAGCCCCCCGACCTTCTTCCTGTTCTGTTTCAGGTGAGGTCCCGTCGTCGCGACGATGACCCCGGAGCAGGAGGCTCTGATTGGTCGAGTGTTCGAGTCCTACGTGAGCGAACATCACCGGGACGACCTCCTGCGGCTGGTCGCGGATGAGGACGAGGAGGCCCATCGAGCCGTGGTGGTGAACGCCATGACGCTGTTCGAGGCCAACATGGAGGTGAGGACCTCAGTCAGGTGGCGGCGTCCCGCCTTCATCCAGACGCTCCAGAGACGTCACATGATCATGTGGTCGACTCTGTTCGCTCGCAGGTGGGGGACTTCTTCAACGCCTTCCCCAACGAGGTCTTGGCCATATTTGACGGAGTGTTGCAGAGGAAAGCTGTGGAGTTATCAGAAGACGCCGCTGGCGGACGAGGAGACGAGCGGAGGACGAGACACGCCCTTCACGCTCGGATGACGGGTCAGAGTCCAGGTGGAGGTAGACCTGAGGTCCAGCAGACTCTCAGGAGCTTCCCATCCTGTTATACTTTAATTATTCATGTCTACTAACGAGGTTGTTGCTTTAACGAGTCTCTGTTCAGTGATTAAATTAATATCTCGTTTATTTACGTACGTTGAAGCTAGCTGTTAGCAACGTTAGAGGAGAACGTTGAGGGTTTGAGATCAGGTGAAGATCACCTGGATTCATGGAGACGAAGTCTTCTGAGATGAATCAGCGTGATTCATGATCTCCCAGGTCATGTGACTGACTTTCACATGTTTAGACTTTCATCCTGATTGGATGACGTCTGACGTGATGATGATCTGTGACGACTCCACGCAGGTGTCAGATCTGAAGGACAGGAAGTGATGCACCTGGAGACGAGTGTCAGCTAGAACCAGGTGTAGAGGTTCAACAGAAAGTTGTTAAATCCAGACTTTCATCAAATATAAGTTTGATTTTCTTAAAAAAAGAAAGAAAATTACAATTTTTTTTAAACATAGGAAAAGGTCGTTTTCCACAAAAACTGCAACAGTTTTTTAAGTAAAATATGAAAAACTTCTTTAAAAAAACTAAATCACAATTTTTTTCTCCTCCCTGGTCTCGTCTCTGGTTCCCAGGTCTCCCAGTGTGTCCAGAACTGACCCGCCACACCATCCCCAGGTCCAGAGACGTTGGACACTTCCTGTCTGTGACGGGGACGGTCATACGCACCAGCGTTGCCAAGGTAACCACACATCCGGGTCCCCGCCGTAGATCGCTCTTTTCTTCACCTTCGTCAGCACGCAGGACGTTTTTGTTTCGACTGATGGTTTTATCTAGTGATGTCCCTGATCGGATCGGCCTTCGATCTTAATTTAAGGTAGATCGGATCGGCCGATCAACATTATTATAACACGCCGATCTTTTTTTCATTTTTTTTTTTCTCCAAAAGTGATCCTGATTAACACAAATTAATAAAGTAATCATATTACACAAACAAAAATATTTTTTAAACTATATACATTTAATAATTTGCACTGAAATGAGGTTTCCCAGCAGCGCTGTCTTGTATCCACCTTAAAAGTTTTAAGACCGGCGGCGTCAGGCTAAACTTTAGCAAAAATGTAGCAGTGTGGCAGCGCTATAAAATTACAAAGACCGACGCTTCAACTGAGACTTGAAACGTGTGGAAGGCTGAGATATCATGATGGGTAAGTAAGAAGAGAGTTTACAACACCACCAATTTAATCAGACACTTAAAAAAATCACCATCCTACCGAGCAGGATGTAGAGCCCTATGGAATCCGCGATCGTGGAATCGCGGAATTGGAGATTAAAAACGGAATTCACTTTAAATGCGCAATATAACAGAACTGAACGGCAATTTGCGTAAAAGTTTTTTCTTTTTTTTTTCTCCCGGACTAAAAGGAACTTTTCTTTCGAGAAAATGTTCCAAGAGGGTTCACGAAAAGGTGGGGACACTAAGCTTCTCTGCCCCCGCTTTCCTCATCATAGAAAAAAAAACACGTCGAAGCGGCACCCGAGAAACCGGCGAAGAAGCAAAGGAACTAGCGGTTTACTCTCAGGTACAGAGCAGAGCAGTTTATCCGAGATTATTATGTGTCTGGCGATTCAAAATTCTGCAAGTGTTGCCAGCACACGATTGAATGGACACAAAAATATACGTGCAAGGATCAGTTCCATCCATCCATTAGCTCCCGCTTGGTCCGTAGTCGGCTCGCGGGGGCAGCAGCTTCAGCAGAGACCCAGACCTCCCTCCCCCCGGACGCTTCCACCAGACCAGTTGAGAGATATCATCTCTCCAGCGGGTCCTGGTCTGCCCCGTGGTCTTCCAACGAGGATTCATTTAATGAGTGAAAACCATAAACGTAAAAAGGCGAGAGTCACTCAACGAGCTAAACACAAAGAGGCTGATAATTATTTATTTAAACGGCTGTCTGTAATAGATGGAACACCTAAAGAAAAATAAAAAAACCCGGGGACACACTCATACACACAACCAGTGTTCAGTGTTCACTGCTTTGGATTTCATAGCATCTACATCAGCTGTAGTAAATATAGTTTTTTCTGTTATCAGACACATAGTTTGTCATGACATACCTGAAAAATATCATGTACGTTATGACAAACTGTCTGATAACAGAATAAATCAAACAAACTAAAATGATTAGTTTACTGCTGTTGCAATTTTTCTTTTTTGCACTTTAAATGGATTTTACCTATTTGAATAATTTTTTTCTTATTTATTACATAGAAAAAACTAGATTTTTTTTTTGTAAAAAAAAAAAAAAACAATGTTTTGTTGGACACAATATGTTTAAAAGTATAAAAACATTAAAGTTTACAGTTATAATTGCATAAATTGTCTATATTTCATTACTTTATATACTGTTTTGGGGTTAAATTTGCATAAAATGCTTAAAAACGAAATTCTCAAAAATTAAAAACCGAAAAACACAGAAAATGAAAAAAATTAAAACGGAATTTGAGAAAAAATAAAACGGATTTCATAGGGCCCTAAGGATGCCTTCTGTCAGGCGTCGGCAGCAGCTTTGAAGTCGGATGAACTACAGCAGCAAACGCTCTGTGAAACTTTTAAGAGAAAGGACAAACTCCTGAAAGACTCGGAGAAATACAGAAAAATCACCGAGCTAATCGCAGAATGTATTACTGAGGACGACCAGCACATTTACAAGGCATTTAACCGGCTCATTAATTACCTCGAGCCTCGTTACATGAACGACAGAGGACACAAAGGTGCGCGAACATGTGCAGCAGGTCTTGAAAGAAGTTAAGTTAATATTTTATGTTATTTTTATTCTGATGTGATTTCATTGATTGCAAAGACTTCTGCTAGTGTTTTCATTGCCTTAAACTGCTAGCCAAGTTCACCTGCTGCTATTTAAATGAAGTGCTTTGTTCTTTAGTACTGAGACTGTTGAACAGTCACTGTTCTGTAACTAAATGTGTTTTATTATAATTCTCCCAAACAAAAAAGAAAGAAAGAAGAGTGTTTAAATAAGTTATTGTTTATTTTATGAGATGATAAAAGCTATTAATCTCAGCTTGGATGCAGGCCTATTTATTAATGTACACAGGAAATAAAATGCACAGGAAATTAAACTCTGTTTGCCCACTTAAAAGAAGTGAAATCGGATCGGAAAAAATCGGAAATCGGCCGATCATCAAAATTAAAAGATCGGAATCGGATCGGGACCCAAAAAATATGATCGGGACATCCCTAGTTTTAACTTGTTCTGTTGGTGTTTTATTTTTATTTATCATTTATTTTAATTTTATTTCTGCGCTCGTCCTCACTGCGGCTGCCTTGAAGCTCTTCATGAATAAAGTCAGATGGAGGTCTGGTTCTGGTTCTGGTTCCAGGTCCTGGAGTTTGAGCGGGACTACCTGTGCTGCAGGTGTCGTCACGTGTTCAAGCTGAAGGCGGAGTTTGACCAGTTCTACACCTTCGTGGCGCCGCTCACCTGTCCCAACCCGGCCGGCTGCGGCTCCTTCAAGTTCTCCTGTCTGTCTGGAGGATCCGAGCCGGCGGTCTGCAGCGACTACCAGGAGATCAAGATCCAGGAGCAGGTCCGGATCAAACAGACCAGAACAGACCAGAGTTCTCAGTCCAGGTCCTCAGGACCCCCTGTCCTGCAGGTCCTAGAAGTTCCTCTGCTCAGACCCAGATGAACTGGATCTGACCCACCAGGTTCATCGTGATGAGAACCTCCCGTTCAGGTTTGGATCCAGGTGTGGAGCTTCTAACACCTGCAGGCCAGAGGTTCCAGAGGTTCCAGAGGTTCCAGAGATTCCAGAGGTTCCTTAGGTTCCAGGGGTTCCTGAGGTTCCAGAGGTTCCTTAGGTTCCAGAGGTTCCTGAGGTTCCTTAGATTCCAGAGGTTCCTTAGGCTCCTGAGGTTCCTTAGGTTCCTTAGGTTCCTGAGGTTCCTTAGATTCCAGAGGTTCCTTAGGTTCCTGAGCTTCCTTAGGTTCCTGAGCTTCCTTAGGTTCCAGAGGTTCCTTAGGCTCCTGAGGTTCCAGAGGTTCCTTAGGTTCCTTAGGTTCCAGAGGTTCCTTAGGTTCCTGAGGTTCCTGAGGTTCCTTAGGTTCCAGAGGTTCCTTAGGTTCCAGAGGTTCCTTAGGCTCCTGAGGTTCCAGAGGTTCCAGAGGTTCCAGAGGTTCCTTAGGTTCCAGAGGTTCCTTAGGTTCCAGAGGTTCCTTAGGTTCCTGAGGTTCCTTAGGTTCCTGAGCTTCCTTAGGTTCCAGAGGTTCCAGAGGTTCCTTAGGCTCCTGAGGTTCCAGAGGTTCCTTAGTTTCCAGAGGTTCCTTAGGTTCCTGAGGTTCCTTAGGTTCCTGAGGTTCCTTAGGTTCCAGAGGTTCCAGAGGTTCCTTAGGTTCCAGAGGTTCCAGAGGTTCCAGAGGTTCCAGAGGTTCCTGAGGTTCCTTAGGTTCCTTAGGTTCCAGAGGTTCCCGAGGTTCCTTAGGTTCCCGAGGTTCCTGAGCTTCCTTAGGTTCCAGAGGTTCCTTAGGCTCCTGAGGTTCCAGAGGTTCCTTAGGAGGTTCCTTAGGCTCCTGAGGTTCCTGAGGTTCCTTAGGCTCCTGAGGTTCCTTAGGCTCCTGAGGTTCCTAGAGGTTCCTTAGGTTCCAGAGGTTCCTTAGGCTCCTGAGTTTCCAGAGGTTCCTTAGGTTCCAGAGGTTCCTGAGGTTCCTGAGGTTCCTTAGGTTTTCCTTAGGTTCCAGAGGTTCCTTCGGCTCCTGAGGTTCCTGAGGTTCCAGAGGTTCCAGAGGTTCCTTAGGTTCCTAAGGTTCCTTAGTTTTCTTAGGTTCCAGAGGTTCCTGAGGTTCCTTAGGTTCCTCCCGAGGTTCCTGAGGTTCCAGAGGTTCCTTAGGCTCCTGAGGTTCCAGAGGTTCCTTAGGTTCCTTAGGTTCCAGAGGTTCCAGAGGTCCTGGATGGAGGAACGCTGGATGAGGTTCTGGCATCACAGGATCTTTTTATTAGATGTCTAACTTCCTCCATGGCTCCATTTCATTGTGACGGTGATTAATCAAGTATTGGTTGGTTGATTGATTGATTGATTGATTGATTGATTGATTGATTGGTTGATCGATCGGCTCAGGTTCAGAGGCTGTCGGTGGGCAGCATCCCTCGTTCTCTGGTGGTGGTTCTGGAGGACGACCTGGTGGACACCTGCAAGTCTGGTAAGAACCGCATACGGACAGACGAGCTCTTCAGACCGGGTCAGACGGTTCCAGGACGGGTCAGATGGGTCAGACAGGCTCATGACGGGTCAGACAGTACCAGGACAGGTCAGACGGGTTCAGGGCAGGTCCAAGACGGGTCAGACAGGTCAAGGACAGGTCCAGGATGGGTCCAGGACAGGTCCATGATGGGTCAGACGGGTCAGACGGTTCCAGGACAGGTCAGATGGGTCAGACGGGTCCAGGGCAGGTCCAAGACGGGTCAGACAGGTCGAGGACAGGTCCAGGATGGGTCCAGGACAGGTCCATGATGGGTCAGACGGGTCCAGGACAGGAATAACAGTTTAAAGTCTTTATGACAGGCTTTTTTTTCCGGGTTTCTGACCCGTCCGGGCGTCTCCCGCCTCACGCTGGTGTCCCTTACGTCCCCAGGAGACGACGTGACCGTCTACGGGGTGATGTGTCTCCGCTGGAAGCCTCTGTACGACGGGACCCGCTGCGACGTGGAGCTGGTTCTGAAAGCCAACAACGTGGAGGTGAACAACCAGCAGACGGCCGCCGCCCTGCTGCTCAAGGACGTCCAGAAGGAGTTCGAGGACTTCTGGAGCCGCTACGACCACGACCCCATCGCCGGTGAGCGGGAACGTCCGGCTAGCTCGGTTAGCTTCATTTATTTCTGAACGTGACGTCCTTTGTTCCTCCTGCAGGACGGAACCAGATCCTGCTCAGCTTGTGTCCACAGGTGTTTGGGATGTACGTGGTCAAACTGGCGGTTGCCATGGTGCTGGCAGGTGGAGTCCAGAGAGTCGATCCGTCCTGGGACCAAGGTCAGAGGTGAACATCTCAGCTGGTACCTGATTAAAGATGATCCTTCAGGCTGTTTTTAACCACAGAGACGATCTACTCAACTAAATGTACTTAGAAGACAAAAATCACCAGCTAGTAGTGTAAAAAAAAAAAACGTCACTTTTTACAGCGTAAATCTGATTCCTGACTTACGCTGTAAAAAGTGAAGTTTTTTTTTTTCCAGCAGAAAACTCCACTAGAGTCTCAGAAACTCACGTCTCTGTGATAATTCAGAGTCAGCTTTGATAAATTAAGTAAGAAACAAATGTGATTAATTTCTTCTAAAATAAGGGAGGTGTCAGAACTAGTAAACGCCTGTAAATCTTGGTCCTTTTAGGACTTTCAAACTTTTCTTCATCCTGATTGGATGCTATCTGAAGTGACAAGACTCTGATGGTTCTGTAGAGCTGTCAATCATCTGAATCCATGGAGCCGTTCCTGAGATACGTCCTGGTTCCTCAGATGGTCTGTTCCAGCTGCTGATGCAGAACAGCTGGATTAGTCCAGTAACATTCAGGGACGCGCGTATCAAATAAAACTTACTATATATGACCCCAAAGTAAGAAATAAAAAAAAAGAAAAATCACATCATTGTGAAAGTTTTTTTGTTTTTTTTGGCAACTTTTTTTTCCCTGTAAAATCGTGCAGGGTTAAAAATCACAACTTTTTTTTTCCCCTGAAATTGAGTTTTAAATATACAATCAGTTTTTCACAAAGTACCTTTTTTTTCTGTGAGACCACAACTGTTTTTAAATAAAATAGTTACTTTTCGTTCCTAAAATCAGAACTTTTTTAAACAATTAACCTTTTCTGGAAAAAATTGTATTTAACTTTTATTTTGTTTTAATGTGCATTGTTTTTATTATCATTTTTTAATTTTTATTTATTTATTTTTTTGTTAGTTTTTTTAACGTGAAGCACTTTGTATTGCCTGAGGTCATGAAAAGCGATCTATAAATAAAGTTTGATTTAGATTTTTAACATAAAATTTAATGTTCAATTTAGACTCTTTTTCATGAAATCATACCTTTTTTTTTTTAAAAAAAAACATTCATGCAAAATTGTGACCGTAATGTAAAGTTGCAACCTTTTCAGTATGAATTCATGATTTTTTTTTTTTTTTTTTTTAATTAGTAAAAACATTTATAACAACCAAAGCTTTTTATTTTTTATTTTTGGCTGATAACTGAAAAACCTCAATGACGTGGGTTTAACTAAGTCTGTCGACACTTTGCTCCTTAAAAACTATGGAGCCCCGTTTGGGTCATAATTCAATGAATAAATGAGTCTATTATTATGAAATGCATGTTTATTATTATGAAATATTTCCCATTATTATAATGGTTTCATTTTTCATAAGAATGAGCTTTTACATAATAATGGCTTTGTTTTTCATAAGAATGATTTGTGTGTCAATCACAGCAGAGAGGGCGGAGCCATTTATGTGATTGGCTGCTCTTTCATTCAGGCATAAGCAACAGAACAGTGAATATAGTCAAGGTTTCCCGTAGCTCAGTCCAAGCTAGCATAGCTACAGTCGGACTAGCAGCGCACCTTGATGATGTCACGGCCCGCTGCTAACGGAACCTCACGGCCAAAACTAGTCGATGTCAGAGAGTAGAATGGAGAAGGATCAGCCAATGAGCGTGCAGGTCAACCACTGGCCCCGCCCACTGGCAAAATGTCATTATTATGTAAAAGCTCATTCTTAGATTTAAAAAAAGCCATTCTGAAATAAACTATTATGCAATAAACTAATATAAATAATAATAAAAATATATTTCATAATGATTAAATTTTTTCATAATAATGGGAAATATTTAATAATAATAAACATGTATTTCATAATAATGGGAAACATTTCATAATAATGGATATGTATTTCATGATAATAAACACCTGTATTTCATAATAATAGACTCATTTATTCATTGAATTATGACACAAACGGGGCTCCATAGAAAACCTCTAAGAAGTTTTTTTTTAAGTTTCTTGGTCCAGTAAACCAGAGTTCTACCGCGTTCAGGTTTCCTCCTCCTGAAGTCCAGCCCCTCTGAGCTCTAACTCCGCCCCTCTGGTCTCCAGGGGAGTGTCACATGCTGCTGGTCGGCGACCCTGGAACGGGGAAGTCCCAGTTCCTCAAATACGCAGCCAAGATCGTCCCCCGGTCGGTGCTGACGGCCGGGATCGGATCCACCAGCGCAGGTAGGCCCGGGTGGCTCCCCCTCCGGTCCGGCTGGGTTTTTTCTCCGACACGGGGGTGACCGTTCTGTGGTCGCAGGTCTGACGGTGGCGGCGGTGAAGGACGGCGGGGACTGGCACCTGGAGGCCGGCGCTCTGGTCCTGTCGGACGGAGGTTTGTGCTGCATCGACGAGTTCAACAGCATCAAGGAACACGACCGCATCAGCATCCACGAAGCCATGGAGCAGCAGTCCATCAGCGTGGCCAAGGCCGGGTAAGACATCGGACCCTTCACAGAACCGAACCCTGAAACCGTCTCAGGTAGAATCAGGAACATCCCTGCAGAGGAAGATCACTGATGGGGTTCTTCTTCTAGAAGATGAGCGTGATCCTTCGAGGAGTTGAGTCTGTCAGATGGTTCTGAACCCAGTTTTATGGATGGATGTATATTAGGGATGTTCCTGGCGACTAATTTCCCTGTCGACTAAACGAAAATTTTAATTAAGACTAGTCGACTAGTCTAAAAAAAAGGAAAACACTCAGAAAACAGTGAAAATTTAGCACAATTTATTGAAACATCGAAACAGAATTTGAAACATTGTCCCAAAAAATATTGTGTGTAACAAGAGTTCTTTAAGGCCTTTAATCACAATGTTCAACAACCATGTCGGATTTTAAATGCCGCTGAAGTACGAGACACTTTGCACCGTGCAGTATGAATGAATGTGAACATGAAGGCAACTCAGTCAAACGTTAACCACCAAAATAAATAAATTCCCTCTGACACATTGAATCTTGCAGATTATCCGACAAAAATTATAGCTTTAATTCACTTTCAAGTTAATAAAACATCTAATTTATAATTACATTTCAACCGAAACGAGCAGCATTTTGCGCCGTGCAGTATGAATATAAACCCTGCACATCCGACAAAAACTCACTTAAAGTTAACAAATAATGTAACATCTAAAAAAGATAAATTGCTGCTGAATTATTAAGCTCTATGCGCAGTTCAATATGAGTGTAAAATTAAACAAACATCTAAAATCTCTCAGACCGGATGGGAGAACACGTCTCCGGGTAAACAATGTCAAATCGGCCTGAGTGTGGCTAGCACCGGCTAGCACCGCTAGCATCAACACCGCTAGCATCAGCACCGCTAGCATCAGCACCGCTAACATCAGCACCGCTAGCATCAGCACCGCTAGCATTAGCAGCCGTCGTCTCGTGCAGATTAACATCCAAATGCTTGAGTTGAATGTGGTTGCTCATTGCTCCAGTCGAGTGATTGTATGCCAGTTGTTTCTGACACAGTCTACATACTACCTTGTTTTCATTTTCTAGATTAAAGTTACCGCCAAACCGCGCTGGTTTAGCGAGACTATCTTCCCACCGTGCCGTTTTAAAACTCCAGTCTACTCGAGCATTTCCGCGGGGAGGGGAACTGCTGTCTGACGGCTCTGTAGCTCCGACTAGTGGCGGGAGGCTGTATGACAGTTAAGCGGCCTTGTACATGAATAAAACACAAATTGGTTTAAACGACTAATATTTCTGGTGCCGACTAGAAAGTGGGCGGACGTTTAATCGTTTAGACGACTAATCGCGCACATCCTTAATGTCTATGTTCTTTTAAGTTCTGTCCGTGTCCTCCACCCGTCCCCCCGTCCCCCCCCCCCCCCCCCCCCCCCCCCCCCCCCCCCCGTCCCCACCAGGATGGTGTGTAAGCTGAACACCAGGACCACCATCCTGGCAGCGACCAACCCTAAAGGCCAGTACGACTCCAACGAGCCTCTCTCCGTCAACGTGGCCCTGGCCAGCCCCCTGCTGAGCCGCTTCGACCTGGTTCTGGTTCTGCTGGACACCAGGAACCCAGACTGGGACCGGATCATCTCCACGTTCATCCTGGAGGACAGAGGTGACGGATCTTGTTACACTAGAATGAAGATGTTCTCGTGAGCAACGTTGGTGTTTAATGTGGAAGCGTGACGTTCATGCAGATGTTAGCTCGTCTGTAGCTTTGATGTCCGTTAGCTACGCTGAATCACCTGTGTTTTGTGTTAATAAAGCCGTCTGTAGTGACTAGAGGTGTGAAAAAAAACAATTAAAAAAAACGATTTGGCAATAAATCGCAATTTTTGGCTACCCAATATAATATCGATTTTTAGCTCCTAATATCGATTCTTTTTACAATGCTGTTGTAATGGTTACTTAAATATGGAAAAACAATAATAATAAACAATAATAATAAACAATAAATAGCAAATAGTTTTGACTCAATTTGTCCTCTGAATGATCAATATCTCTACTTTTAATTTTTATATTAACTGGATAGAATATCGCAATATATCGTGATGATATTGTATCGTGACCCAAGTATCATGATGCATATCGTATTGCAAGGTCCTTGCCAATTAGGGATGGAACGGTTACCGGTATTACGGTAAAGCGCGGTAAAATTTTACGCGATAACGATTACGGTTTATGTTTGACTTCATCTCATTATCGCGGTCGATTACCGGGATATGTAATATCAGCCTCATTCAAGTCTGCGAGCGACTCGCGACTGTGTCTTGTGTGAATATGTAGCTTGTAACATCGGTATCGTAACGTTAGCATGGCGGAAAGTGGCGATTAGCACGCAGGACATTTACCAACCCAAAAATGACGAAATCCGAGGTCTGGGCTAACTTGCATTTCGTAAACATTACCATTGCGACTCGTGACTGTGTCTCGTGTGAATATGTAGCTTGTAACATTGGTATTCGAAACGTTAGCATGGCGGAAAGTGGTGATAGCACGCAGGACATTTACCAACCCAAAAATGACGAAATCCGAGGTCTGGGCTAACTCGCTAAGTCGCGATTCGTAAACATTACTGTTGCGTGTTGATCGAAAAAAGACCGGAACGATGTTCTTCTGATGCAGTAAAATATTAATTTATTCCATTAACTGATCCGAAAACCATAACGGCGGCAGTTAGCGCCACAGCGGTCAAAACACCTTACCAATCCAAAACAGGCAGCTACCTTTATACCTGACCCTCAGGTGTTCTGACGTTTTAGTATGACAATAAAATCACAAGATTTTGTGAAATTTAAATGTATGTGTTTTTTTTTTGACATTTGCACAGCAGTTAAGAATATCACGATAACATCGTAAACCGCGATAATTTGGTCACGATAATAGAGATATCAGATTTTCCATATCGTTACATCCCTATTGCCGATACTCACCCCTAGTAGTGACGCAGATGGACCTGTGTCCTCCAGGACTGCCGTCTGAGTCTTCTTCTCTGTGGTCCATGGAGAAGATGAGGGCGTACTTCAGTCTGATCAAAGGCCTGCAGCCGCAGATGTCGGACCCGGCTAACTGCATCCTGACCCGCTACTACCAGCTGCAGCGGCAGAGCGACGGCAGGAACGCCGCCCGGACCACCATCCGCATGCTGGAGAGCCTGAGCAGACTGGCCGAAGGTGAGCCTCCGGACGCTAGCGTAGACCCGCCGACGTACCCGTAAGGGCGACTCCTTGGTAGACGGGCGTAGGACGAACCGGGTCACGCGGTCTGGGTTTCCTTTAAAAAACCAGCAGAACCGGTCTGTTCTGGTGACGCGTCCGTTTGTGCTTCCAGCTCACGCCAGACTCATGTTCAGAGAGACGGTGACCGTGGAGGACGCCGTCATCGCCGTTTCCGTCATGGAGTGTTCCATGCAGGTGAGAAGACGAAGTGATATCAGTAACCATTAGGGGTGTAACGGTACATGTATTTGTATTGAACCGTTTCGGTACAGGTAGGTCGGTTCGGGACGGGGGCGTACCGAACGAGTTTCCACACGGACATATTAAGTAGAGGACCGCACGTTGTGGAGCAGAGCGCTGCAGCCGCACATGCGCAGTTGTGCGCACACGAGACAACAAACCAGTGTTGCCAACTTAGCGACTTTGTCGCTATATCTAGCGACTTTCCAGACCCCCCTAGCGACTTAATTTGTAAAATGCGACTAGTGACAAATCTAGCTAGTTTTTCTGGTGATTTTGAGACTCACGCGCACTCAAACCGCTAGGTTTGAAGCCATCACATCACAGCTAGCGCGCGGTCAGCGCGAGTTTCAGTGTGCGGACTGGGCGCGTGTCACCACGTACACGGGCGAGGCGACCCGCCCCCCCGCACGATCAACTCGAATCAATAATAATAATAATAATATTGTTCTTATTATTATTATTACTATTGTTGTTATTATAAATATGCATAAAAATAAAGCAAGTTCTACAGCAACAAAAACGTTTGTTGATATGTAAATAGTTCGATTGGGAAGAGAAATCATGTGGCATGCAGTACAAAAAAAAAAAACTCGTTACCTTCTCGTCCACATTTTAGCCAGAAAATCATACCGGGACTTTATGAAAAAATAAAAAGATTTGTTTTTAAAGAAACAGTCTGAGCCTTATTCATGTTATTTAATCTGACTAACAACTTGAAACTGTTCAGTGTTGCAACTGTTCAATTTTGCACATCAGATGGATATTTTCTTTAAGAAAAAGTCTGAGCCAATGTTATTTTTATTTTGTTTTTCAAAATATCTACATTTCAGAATATTGTATTTATATTTTTGAGCAAAATTCTAGCTTTGTATAGGCTAATGTTCCTATTGTTTAAAAGCACAAAAGTGTGTAATAAACAACTAGCACATTTATGTTTTGCATTTTGTTTTCTTACTGTACCGAAAATGAACCGAACCGAGAGTTTTGTGTACCGTTACACCCCTAGTAACCAACCAGTTTAGATTTTTATATTTAAGATAATTTTCGTATGATCTGCAGTTTGTGCACGAAGAAGAACGAAAACATCTAAGATAGATGTATGTGTAGATACACTAGGAGGTCACTTCATCAGCTCCACCTGTTCAGCTGCTCGTTAACACTGATATCTGATCAGCCAATCACGTTTGTTCACGTAGACGTGGTCCAGATGACCTGCTGAAGTTCAAACCAGCATCAGACGACTGACGTGTCTCTGAACGTGTCCTGGTTGTTGGTCCAGAAACTGCTGGTCTACTGGGATCTTCTCCACAACCATCTCCAGGGTTTACAGACGATGGTCCCAGAAAGAGAAGATATCCAGATGTTGAGGTCAGAGGTCAGAGGAGGATGGACAGACTGGTTGGAGATGATAGACGACAGGAAGGTCTGAAGTTCACCATCTCTGAACCTTGAAGCAGATGTTCTCCAGCAGCAGAAGACCACACCAGGTGTCACTGAGGCTACAGTGGACTACGGAAGACTGGAAGAACCTTGTCTGGTCTGATGAGTCTGGATTTCTGCTGCAACATCCAGATGGTCAGAACTTGAAGGAACCAACATGAAAGCATGGATCCATCCTGGTCCATCAATGGTTCAGGCTGCTGCTGGTGGTGTGATGGTCTGGAGATGTTCTCAGTACCAGCTGATCCTGGTTTAAGCACCACAGCCTACCTGAGTACTGCTGCTGACCATCTCCATCCCTTCATGACCACAGTGGACCATCTTCTGATGGATACTTCCAGCAGGATGATGCACCATGATCATCTCAGACTGGTTTCTGAAACAACAGTCTCCAGATCTCAGTCCAGTAGAGCAGCTCTGGGATGTTGGAGGAGCTGGAGGTTCTCATCATGGATTTAACTGGAGATGCTGTCATGACAACATGGACCAGAACCTCTGAGGAACGTTTCCAACACCCGGTTGGATCCATGACACCAGGAATTGAAGGAGGTCCAACCTGCTGGTAGAGAGGTGGAGCTGGTGAGGTGTCCTTGTAGATGTTGATCCACAACCAACATACTCATGAAGGTTCAACAGTCTGAAACGTGATCAATGAGTCCTTCCCGTCAATAGTTTGTATTGGTTCGTCCCGTCACATGAGACGGACCCGATGGCGGTCTGTAACCATGTGGTCGTTGGTCCTGCAGGGCGGCGCTCTGCTGGGGAACATCAACACGTTGCTGACCTCCTTCCCTGCTGACCCAGTTCGGCAGTATCAAACCCAGTGTCGGGTTCTGCTGGAAGGGACTGGACCTGCCGCTGCTTCTTCGCCAGGAGATGGCAAGACTGTCCAGGTAAGAAGCACCTGTCCACAAATCTTGCCTGTTTTCTTCTTAAAGTGTCAAGCGGTCCAAAGAACTTGTAGTCCCTCTGTAATACAGAAACCTTCAGAACCCTTCAGAACTCTTCTGTTGCCTGGTGAACATCCATGTTCTTCCTTCTCCAGGCTGAGGACCAACCTCTCAGAGGACTCCCCTGGTGGTCCTTCGTCTGCTGGTTATCAGCATCATCTAAGCAGCCCGGAGTTCATCAACGGAACCCGAGACCTCCACGTTGCTCCGGAGTCCGTCGGTGAAACTTCAAATCTGGATCCACAGGGTGGTGCCACAGCGGAGAGAGGTTTAAACTGGTTCCCCGCCATCAGTTCCACTCCAGCGCCACGTCGGTCCTCCTCCTCCTCCTCCACGATGACGTTAGGACAGAAGGTGCAGGAGAGTCCGAACGTGGCAACGCTAATCGGACGGCCAGGTTACCCAGACGGAGGAGGGCGGTTCAGGGTCTCCAGAGATCCAACGTTCCAAGGAACAGGAAGATGTAACGCCCTCAGAGAAGTCTGGATCCAAGAGTCTGAGCAAGAGAAGAGTCGGGCAGCTGATTCAGGATGACCCGTCCACCAGTGAAGATGGCGGACTTCAGGGGACCAAGGAGGACGACCAAAGGAGCCTGACCGAGACTCCTGCAGACCTGATGGCCAAGTTATCAGGATTCACTTTCAAACCGAGGAAGACCATACCTTCTGTCCTCAACGATGAATCGGTCGGCCCGCTTCCAAACCCGAGAAAGAGAAAACAAAACGCAGATGGCCGTGATCCAGATGACGGTTCTGCAGTGAGAACGTCGTCTTTGTCAAAAAGGCTTCACGTTTCCTCCTCTAGAGAAGGAAAGGTCGTACGAGGAGACACTGCAGGTGGGAAAGGAGACGGGTGAAAGAGGGCTGGATCATCAGAGAACCAGAATTCTCCCGGGTGATGATACCGAACAGGTCCGTCCCTGCAGCACACTTCTAAACCCAGGAGCACCTGAATCAAGCCGGATCAGGACTAACGTGTCCTCGTCTGTGATGGCGAAACTGTCCAGATTCTCCTTCACGTGCAGGCCAGAACCCACGGCAGCAGCTCCAACGTCAGCGGGACCAGGACCACCTCAGATGGGACCAGGACCACCTCAGATGGGACCAGGACCACCTCAACTGGGACCAGGACCACCTCAACTGGGACCAGGACCGCCTCAACTGGATGATGGCAACCTAGCGAAGAAGTCCTTCACAGGAATCTTGAACCCAAACACCAACAAAGGTCCAAAGATCTCCTCAGGAAGCAAGACCACCATCGTCCCTGTTGGTAAAATAAACCAGCCGGCTGCAGGCCGCACAGCTGGAGAGGAACCCGGCACAGAACCAGCAACCCAACCAACAAGGAAACAAGCAGACCTGAATCACGATCCGGACCGAAGAGTCCCGACAGCAGACCACGGTCCAGCTGGGTTTCTGAGGACTGTGAATCTGAAGAAGAGGAAGTGTTTCCACCTCGGCCCTCCTCCAGACGGCACCGGGTCATCTGGACTCTTCTCAGGACCGTCTCTGTTTAGTTCCTCTGAGTTCTCTAATGATGTTCTGGACACTGACTGGGACCAAGAAGTTTCAAAGACCACCGGAGTGTGAAGTCACTGGTTTGGGTCCTGTGGATCCAGTTTGAGGCAACGAGTTCAGAACACAAGAATAAACTGGGGTTCTGCAGATGGAGAACCACAGATACGTGTTGGGGAACCACAAGTATCTGTTGGGGAACCACAGGGATTTGATGGGGAACCACTGATATCTGTTGGGGAACCACAGATACCTGTTGGGGAACCACAGGGATTTGATGGGACACCGCTGATATCTGTTGGGGAACCACAGGGATTTGATGGGACACCACTGATATCTGTTGGAGAACCACAGGGATTTGATGGGACACCACTGATATCTGTTGGAGAACCACAGATACCTGTTGGGGAACCACAGGGATTGGATGGGACACCACTGATATCTGTTGGGGAACCACAGATACCTGTTGGGAAACCACAGGGATTGGATGGGGAACCACAGGGATTTGATGGGACACCACTGATATCTGTTGGGAAACCACAGGGATTTGATGGGGAACCACTGATATCTGTTGGGGAACCACAGATACCTGTTGGGGAACCACAGATACCTGTTGGGGAACCACAGCGATTGGATGGGACACCACTGATATCTGTTGGGGAACCACAGATACCTGTTGGGGAACCACAGGGATTGGATGGGACACCACTGATATCTGTTGGGGAACCACAGGGATTTGATGGGACACCCCTGATATCTGTTGGGGAACCACAGGGATTTGATGGGACACCCCTGATATCTGTTGGGGAACCACAGGGATTTGATGGGACACCACTGATACCTGTTGGGGAACCACAGGGATTTGATGGGACACCACTGATACCTGTTGGGGAACCACAAGTGTCTGTTGGGGAACCACAGGGATTGGATGGGGAACCACTGATATCTGTTGGGGAACCACAGATACCTGTTGGGGAACCACAGGGATTGGATGGGACACCACTGATATCTGTTGGAGAACCACAGATGTTGAGGTGTTGACCTCAACTGGAAGCCATGTTGATGCTTTTAAAGTGGAACAAACTAAACTGATGGAGTTATTGGGTTTTTCTAATGAGCTGGCTTGTTTGGACTCGTGGTTTTGACGTGATTGATTTGTCCGGATGACCAGTCCTGCTCAGGTTGGTTCTGGAAATCCAACCAGAAGAACAGCTGAGTCCTACTCAGGTGTTTCTGCAGACGCAGGAGTGAAAGCAGACTGTCATTAACGTGTTAATAAACATCTAATCATTTAATCACATCATTCTTAATGTAAATGAACTGGTTTTCTGGATTAATTTACTGTAAAATGTGATCTGACCTTCATCTAAGTTACATCAGATAAACACTGTGTTTAAGATAAAACAAACTATTATTACATCCCAACCAGATGAACCACCTCAACTGGCTCCTCTCCATGTGGATGTTGTCCATCGAAGTTGACCATCTAGCAAAATTAACTTGGCTGGGGGCAGCTGATGTGGCAAAATAAACCTAGCGAGGTAGTAGGAATGCTGAGGTTAGCTGAGCTAGCTGGCTAACATGAATGTAGCTAAGCTAGCAAAATAACACTGGGTCTCTAAGATATAAAGCTGAAGTTAGCTGAACTAGCAGAACATACCTATCTAGCTTGCCTGAATGACGAGCAGGCTAGCTGAGTGAGCTAGCCACCATACATAAAGCTGAGGCTGGTTGAGCAAGCAAAATAAACCCGACTAGCTAGCATAAGTTTAGCTAAGCTAGGTAGCCACTGTACATAGAGATGAGGTTACCTGAACTAGCAAAAAAAAAACTTGGTTTGCTCACAGAAATGTTAATGAGGCCAGCTGAACTAGCAATTTAAGCCCGGCTAGCATAAATTAAACCTGGGCTCTACCAAAATTAGGGTTAGGCTAGCAATGTTAGCTAGCTAACAAACAGCCACGGATAGCTGAGCTAGTAAAATAAAGCTTGTTAGATTAGCTTTAGCGCAGGCTTGCTAAAATAGCTAGCTATGATACATGTAGCCGAGGCAGACTGAGGTAGCAAAATATACCCAGTTAGCTGAAAACATCCAACTGAGCTAGCTAAAAAAAAAAAAAAGCCTGGTTAGCCTGCTTAGATTTATCTTGGGCTAGCTGAGTTAGCTAGCTGACATGCAGCTGAGGTTAGTTAGCTATATAACCTCGCTAGCTACCATAAATCCTACTGATTTGGCTGGTTAAGCTAGATCGCCAAGAGATTTAGCTGGGCTAGCATGACTATTAGAGCTGTTTGAGGAATTAACAGACTCAATGTTCAGATTTAGGAGTTTTGTTAATGCAGATTTATTTGTTTAGACTCAAAGTTCTTTACTGGACAGAAACAAATCCACAAAAAAACGGCATCAAAGTGCAAATTATAATATAAAATAAAGAAGGAGGGATGTTTGATAAACAATTTAACGTTGAAGTTAATTAAAAACAGCAGTTTTTTTTATTGAAAATCATCTTTAAAGTCAGTGAAGTCATTGATTAGGTCTTGGAGATTTCTTCATCTGGATTCCACCGGCCCGGTCCAGGTTCAGTAAACAAGTCTCTGATACCACTGGAGCCCAGATCCCAACCCAGTCATTGTTGAAGGGAGACGATCCCTGATCAACCGGGTGCTGGTTGAAGTCTACGTTGACGGTTCAGCACATAGTTGCGTTCCCTGTAGAACTGATATTCCCCCTCTCCACAGAAGTGAACGCCGGCGGGTCCAGGCAGTGGAGCTCCTGAACATCTGAGCCGCTGTTCCTCCTCTTCCTCCTCCTCGTCTTGGTGGCGATCAGGTGGAGCAGCTCCGTGACGCTGAGGACCACTGAAAGGATGGCCATGGCCAGCATGAAGATGATGAAGATGCTCTTCTCCGTGGGGCGGTTGATGAAGCAGTCCACGGCGTTTCTACAAGGATATTCGGTGCAGATGACCTTACTGGGCATCAGGATGAACGTGTAGAGGTAGTACTGGCCCACGATGAAGCCCACCTCCAGCAGGATCTTGACCACCAGCTGGATGATGTAGCTGACCAGCAGCTCTCCCTTCAGCTGCACCTTCCCGTGCTCGTCCGAGTACTTGGGGAACTTGCCGTTCTTGGCCATCTTCTCCTGCAGGCGCCTCCTCATCTTGTTCTCCTTGCGGACGACGTGCAGGATGTGGCCCAGGTAGATCAGGGTGGGGATGGACACGGTGAGGAACTGCAGGACCCAGAAGCGGGTGTGGGACAGGGGGAAGTTGCGGTCGTAGCAGGTGTTCTTACAGCCGACGCTGAGGGTGTTGCACACCATGTCTCCCTGCTCGCCCCCCCAGATGCTGTCCACCGCTGCAGCCAGGATGAAGATCCGAAAGAGGAACAGGACGGTCATCCACACCTTTCCGAACACGGTGGAATGGGTTTGGACTTGGTCCAGCAGCTTCGACAGGACGCCCCACTCCCCCATGATGATGCTGTCTGAGGGACAAAAGACAAGAACGTTGGTACCTCGTCTCATGTTGCACGTAAAAACTAATCACTAACTAATGCACCTTAGCTGGACTAATGGAAGCATGTACAGATTGAACAACAGGGGTCCCAGGATTGACCCCTGGGGAACCCCACAGGTCATGACCGTTAGCAATTTCAACAAAGTATCTCCTGTCCCTGAGACAGGACCTGAACCAGTTTAAAGCATTTTCAGAGATTCCCACCCAGTCCTCTAATCTCTGTAATAAGATGGTCAACTGTTTAAAAGGCAGCACTGAGGTCCAGCAGAACTACGATTGAGACTTTATCTGCGTCTGTGTTCAAGCGAATGTCGTTCTACAGTCAGAAAGATTATTCACAAGTGTAAAACGTTCAAGACGGTTGTCTCAGAGCCCAGAAGCGTCGTTAATACTGAGGTTCACAAAACTGCATCTGAACAAACCAGCAGACTTCTGGAACAATGTCCTCTGGACAGATGAAGACCAGAAACCAGAACCATGTTTGGAGGAAACCAGCATTTCTGCAGAAACCCCCCCCCCCCCATTACCCACTGTCAGGCACGGTGGTGGAGGGGTCATGGTTTGGATCCTGGACACCTTTCAGTCACTGAGTGAAGCATGAACTTCTCTGTATACCAGAAAATAATCTGGAGACATGTGAAGACATCTGTCTGACAGATTGGCTGAAACCGGGTCATGTGACAGGACAGCGATCCCAAACACAGCAGCAGATCTACATCAGCACGAATCAAGATCCTGGAATGTTCTGGTCAACGTTGCGACCTCAACCTGACTGAAACGCTGTGGTAAGTAGGGGTGTGAAAAAAAAATTGATTTGGCAATATATCGCGATTTTCAGCCGCCCAATATAATATCGATTTTTCAGCTCCTAATATCGATTTTTTTTTTTTAGTATGTTGTAATGGTTACTTAAATGTGCAAAAACTAATAATAAACTAGGGATGCACATGGTTAACCGTTTAACTGTTAACCGATAACAGTAACTCTAATTTAATACTAACGGTCAAATTTGTTTTCAAGCTACGTAATTCAATCAACTCATGGGGGCGTGTCGACAGGTGCAACAAGCCTCTGATTGGTCAATTCTACATCCGCGTAGAAAAGAGCGCGTCATCGAAAAAATGAGGAAGTACCCACATCTGTATGATTCTGGTTCTCCACACTACAAAGACAGCACATATTCTAGTAATTCATGGAGGGAGATAGCGATGAATGTGGGTCTGGATACGACCGAGACGGTGAGGAAGTGGAAAAATGCAAGAGATAAGTTTCGCTAGTTTGTGATTGTCACTCTTGCATTGTGGCGTGGAATAACATAGCGCAGACCGCGCTAGTATAAATCAAGAGTGACGGTGGCATCTCTGCGACAAGCTGATGGCGACACATTGCCGTGAGAGTAAACACGGGGAAGTGTCCGCATGCGTCCACGAACACGCGCGCAACATCGCGGCAGCCAACCCTCCCGGACTTATCGGTTAACGGTTATTAATCGTTAAAGGGTGTCGGTTAACGGTCATAAAAAAAATACAAAATGTGCATCCCTATAATGAACAATAAATAGGTTGTTTTGAAGCAATTAGTTTTGACTCAATTTGTCCTTTGAATGATCAATAACTGATGAACATATACAGCAACTTGATTTTTCATCTCTACTTTTAATTTTGAAATTAACTGGACAGAATATTGCAATATATCGCGATATCGTGATAATATCGTATCATGATACATATCGTATTGCGAGGTCCTTGCCAATACTCACCCCTAGTGGAAAGACCTTCAGAAAACTATAAGTGAATGTCCAAAAAACCTCAATGAACCGAAGCCACTTATGACGCACAAACTAGGGCTGAAAGACCCACGAGGTCTAATGTGTGTCCATTTCCGTGTGTCGGACCATGGAAGCAACGTGAAGAAGTATGAACCCAGAAAGACTAATAAAGTCAGACAGGAAGCCACGACTTCAGCTAACTTCTGCTGAAGGAGGATTTACAGCTGCTGAATCATGTATTTGGGATTGTCTGCATGCTGCTTCTGTATTTTGTCTCCAGTTTTGTTACATAAATAATATCACAGTGTAAATGTGTTGTTAATCTAAGGTTTGAATTTGCTAAAATTTCAGACCTTTAAGATGATTTTTTATTTCATTTCATTTTATGAGTTCATTCCAGACATGTCAAAACCATCTTTTAAAGCATAGACAATTTTAACACTATCATGAATCTATGTTTATAAAAAAAAATATATAATATATTTATGAAATAAAATATATAATAATGCATAAATCAATATACACTAACACATGTGCATAACCATAATTTTGAAACATATAGAACCTCTTGTAAATAAATCTAAATATTAAATGGACATATTCCCCCCAAAAAAGAAGAAATAAAAAATAAACAAAATTTATACCCAATGTATTCACACCGATCTATATAAATACACATACATATCAATATGCAAAACACATATCTGGTTTAACATGTCTGAAAAGGGGTAGGAAGAAGTGAAAACTTATTTAATCTAACCTTCTCCAATGTTCCATGATTACCATTAAAATGTATCTGGTTTTTGAGGCCTTATCCTAAATTTTAGTTGTAATTTCATATCCAGATAGACATAGACATTTAACTACATACATACATACTGATACACACACATACATACTACAGTATATACTACAGTACATACTACAGTACATACTACATATACTTCACCCTGCGCACCCGCACACACAGTGCACCTCGAGAGAAATCTTAGACAGTAAAGAAGCTGTACTTCCTTTGTGACAACTGTAAACCCAAATCTGTAATTATTGATGGATTCAGTGATTAGAGAAAAGCCCAAACTGGTGTGAATGTTTCTTTCCATGAATTTCCCAGCCCTACATTTACATTTAATATTGAATTATAAATGATTTGGTAGAGCCAAAACCCCACTTTTGATTTTGTATAATGTAAGATCTTAAAAAAGAAAATTTGATAAAGCCAGACTAAAAAAGAATTCCCAGAAATAAAAGTTGAGGCTCCTACCTTTGCTTGCAGCGCTGCTGAGTCCAGACTGTTCCCGAGCTGGACTCTCACTTCCTTCTTTAACTCGGATTGATTACCACATCACCTCATTCCTCCCAGCGTGACCCGCCCACACTCCCGTCATCGTGACTGCTGCGGTGTTGAAAGTCGGTTCTGAAAATCGATGACGAGATGTCAGAGGGAACAGCTGGTCAGTTAACCGGCTGGAACTGGTCCTGGTCAGCTGGTTCCTGCCGGTTCAGGAGCCCGCGGACGTGCTCGGCTGCTGTTAACACCCAACCTCAACTCTGTAGAAGGTTCAGTTTTTACATACTTTGATTTAAAAAAAAAAATACCTGCAGTTCCTGTACTGACCACCAGGGTCTGGCGCCAACGGTGAGTCAGTCTCCACTGACCTCCAGGTTACTCCTGGTACAAAAACAGTACCAGGTTTTCGTCGCCATAGTTAGATTTCACATCCATGTCAACTGTACGGGAGGCATTTTTAGGCCGGGGCCGTTGTTTTTTTGAGTGACAGCTGGCTGCAACCAATGGCTAGCTGTAATCAGTTCAGCTACTTAGCGTCATCTTGACTTCTTGATAGGGATGTCCGATAATATCGGCCCCCCGATATTATCGGCCCGATATTGGCATAAAAATGTAATATCGGTAAATATCGTTATCGTTTTTTTTTGCTTATAATGAAAACCGATAATAATAATGCCCGGATTTTGCCGAATAAAAGCTGTATATAGGCCTATGGGCTGTTGTTTGAGACAATTAAAAAATAAATAAATATGGCACTTTTTCCATAACTTAAGTTGAAGTAGTTTTCTTATTTTGCACAGACAATGTTTACTTTTGGAAAGCCTTGTTGCCTTTGAAAATGCATCCAGTGGGGCGTCACAATAAAATTAGGCATGTGTTAATTCCACGACAGGAGATATGTGATGTTACCTAAAATTAGTTTTGAGGAAAAATAGCCCGCATATATCGGTATCGGTAGATATCGGTATCGGAAATTGAGAGTTGGACAATATCGGCATATCGGATATCGGCAAAAAAGCCAATATCGGACATCCCTACTTCTTGAGCTGTGAATAACGACCTAAACCATGGATCTAGTCAGCTGGTCTCTCAACACTATTGACCAAGTTTTCAACGAGGAGAGCTTTAGCCTCCTTGGTACGTTAGCGGCTGGATGTGTGATGGACTCGTGGAAGGAGTGGAGGAGCCTTTGTCTGTCTACTTTGTCAACTGAGGATGTAGAAGATGCTGACATATTTGGACTTTCGCATAAGAGGGTTTCTGCTGTTTGGAGTCGGTGGTGACCTGGTGTAGCTATTGATCGTTAAGCTGCCTGTCCTCTGTGATGTGATATGTTGGGCTGTCAACTCTCAGACCGAAACGCTTTGCGAGCTAAACCGCAAACTGGATGCGATTCTTGGACAGAATCATGGTCCAGCTGTGGTTCTGGACCTCACTGACATGGATGGAGAAGAACTTGGAGAAGCTACAAGCTCAGCTTGAAGGGAACTGACCACAAATTCGGCCGTTTGTTTCACCATTGAGATGAAACCAGAGAGACTTTAAAGGCAGATGGTAAATTATTAGAGTCGTAGCCAGTACTGGGAAAGGTGTGCATTTTCCTTATTTATGAAAATGTTAGTAGTTCTGGACTTTTCGGACGTACAGCTTCACGACACCGTTGTTTCCTGAAGCTGGGGTGGACTCCTGATGGAGGTGTCTCAGGTAACCGAGACCATGCAGGTTCCTGCAGCAGAGGGCTTTGTTGATATAAGGAGAAATAAGTTAATTTTCCTTTTTGCACCCAATATCACATCAAACCATTTTCAGTTCACTTCTTGAATACTTGAATACGGTGATTTATGTGCAGATCTACCCACAGATTTAGGAAGATTTCGTAATGCCTCATTGTGCTGTTAACCGGACTAAGAGACAGCTGAGACCGGTTCTGAGTTGTTCTGGAAGGATCCGAGGATGAGGTTTAGCTACGTAGCGGACAGGCTAACTGGTTCGCAACCTTTGTTGGCCTCGTTGGCCAGCAGCAACCCTCCAGGTTGACCCTTTCAGACTGGCGAACGTTGGCTGGACCTCTACCAGGAACCAGCTCTGAGTAGCTGAACCTGGGTTTATCGAGAGTCCCGCCGGTCCAGAGCTCCGCCGTCCTCGTTTCAGCTCCGGCGCCGCTTGTTTCAGATGTTGTTTCAGTAGCAACATCAGACACAAAGATGATTGGACAGATTTGATCAGGATAAATGTAAGTTAAGTTACAGATACGGTGCAGTCCTCCAGCCTCTGACTACTGGTTGCTACAGGAAGACCGGTTAGCTAGCTAGTCTTAGAAGACTGGTTAGCTGTATTAGATTATTATTTACTCCGACCTTATGTCAAGTAAGTTTATATATAAAGACAGTATTTCTGAAATCACCCTGACAAAAACAGCAATATGAAACAATCACCCTAGATTGGAATAAAAAAAAAAAGATGAAAGAGGCTTCAAAATCACACTTAAGAAAACTATGATGACATCACGTGGGGGCGTGTCCGGTCCCTTTATACAACCAAGGGTGGTGTCCATGGTTACACTTTCTTGTAACAGTAAAGTTTCCCTGTTTCAACGCCCGAAATGTTCTATTTATAATGAAATATGGGTCCATGAGGTTGGTGCATCATCACCCTCTGTTTTTATTTTTTACTTTCTCCACGACGATACCAGCTTCCCCAGAATGGGGGGGTGTAAGGTCACCAGTTTCCCGCTCGCCCCTCCCTCCGGGCGAGCCGGGCCTACGTGCTGTAACGGCGATCCTCCCGTTCGGACTCACGGTCACGTCTCTGATGGTCAGCGGGCTGCGTTTGAGATAAAGAGATAAAAGCCGGGGGGGGGGGAGTCGTCCTTTCCAGGAGCTGACGGTGACGAAACGCCGTCAGAAGTCAGACCGACTTTCAAGGGAGGAAACGAGAGTCTGGCGTCAGCAGACTGAGTCAGAGTCACCAGTGTCACCAGTATTTAAGTCCAGTCCTCCGGTGGTGAAGACGTTTCTGGAGACTTCTGAGGGTGAGGACGTTCGTGTCCCCGCAGTCAAACCTTCACGACCTCGTTACTGACGCTGAGGAGAGTTTGTGACATCACAACCGGTGGAGATCTGGAGGAACTGGTCCTGTCTGGGGGCCATGCTGTGTTCCTGAGGCTGGACTGGACTGCTGGACTGGTGAGTCCTGGACGGGAGCAGAGACAGAAGCTCTCGGCTCTCAGAGATGTCCATCAGGGGTCTGTGGGGGTCTGTGGGGGTTTGGGGGGGTCTAGGGGGAATTGTAGGGACTCTACGGGGTTTCAGGGGGCCTGTGGGGGTCTGTGGGGGGGTCTAGGGGGGGTCTAGGGGGAATTGTAGGGACTCTACGGGGTTTCAGGGGGGGGTCTGTGGGGGTCTGTGGGGGGGTCTAGGGGGGTCTAGGGGGTCTGTGGGGGTCTGTGGCGTTTCACACCACCCTGACTGAATGTTTGCTTCGGTTGGTTCATTCCCTCCAACTTCCTGTTTCTGGCAGCAGCAGCTTTGAAGGGTCACATGTTCCAGCTGTGGTTTCATCTGCAGCTGTCTTTTCTTTAAATGATGAGTCTTCAAATATTTTTTTAACTTTTGCATGCAGTAGTACATTTATAAGAACTGGACAAATCCTCTGTGATGTCATTCACAGGTTGACTCTGAAGATGCTTTTTCTGTTGCAACAAACGAGCAGGTCACGATTGTGCAAATGTTGTGATTTTTACAACAAAAATTCACATTTTTGCAACAAAAACACGCAACTCAACAAATGTTTAGTTTTTACATCTAAAACTGATATTCTATATCAAAGTTGCACATTTTTGAAGTTGCCGTTTTTGCAAAAAAAAAAAAGTTGTTATTTTTACAATAAATGTAATTTTCAGTTGAAAAATCACAATTTTGTGAAATTCCCAATGATTGTTAAATAAAAATCTTAATTTTAGAACAAATCTCAATCTTATAAATGTCACAATTTTACAACAAAGTTGTTTTTTTTTGTTTTTTACAAAAACAGTTTATTTGACACTTTAAAAAATTTTGATTTTAGGATAAAAGTTGTGATATTGTGAAAATCGCAATTTTACTAAAAAAATTTATTTAGGACAAAAGGTAAGCAGTTTTACGATGTGAAGTTGTAAATTTATGGCAAAATTTGAGATTTTGCAAAAGCTGAATATTTTATGGTGAAGAAAATGTAGTTTTAAGTTAAATAGTTGTGATTTAGTGAAATTTGTGATTTTATGACAAAAAAGTCGGGACTGTACGACATTAGACTCCATCTCACTAATTTAATTTTACAACAAAAATTCACATTTTTGCAAAAAAAACACACAACTAAACAAAAGTTTCGATTTTAGATTTTTTTTTATCAATGTTGCACATTTGTAATTTTTTGTCAGAAGTTGCAGTTTTTGCAAAAAAAAGTTTCAATTTTTACAATAAATGAATTTTTCAGTTGAAAAATCACAATTTTGTGATATTCCTGATGTTTGTTCAACAAAAGTCACAATTTTACAACAAAGTTGTTTTTTTTTTTGTTTTTTACAAAAATAGTTTATTTGAAACTTTGAAAGGTTTGTGATTTGAGGATAAAAGTCTCAATTTTATGATAGTCAGGATCAATTTTACTACAAAAATTTATTTAGGACAAAAGGTTAGCAGTTTTACGATGTGAAGTTGTAAATTTATGGCAAAATTTGAGATTTTGCAAAAGCTGAATATTTTATGGTGAAGAAAATGTAGTTTTAAGTTAAATAGTTGTGATTTAGTGAAATTTGTGATTTTATGACAAAAAAGCCGGGACTTTACGACATTAGACTCCATCTCACTAATTTAATTTTACAACAAAAATTCACATTTTTGCAAAAAAAAAAAACACAACTGAACAAAAGTTTCGATTTTACATCTAAAACTGATATTTTTTTTTATCAATGTTGCACATTTGTAATTTTTTGTCAGAAGTTGCAGTTTTTGCAAAAAAAGTTGCTATTTTTACAATAAATGAATTTTTCAGTGGAAAAAAATCACAATTTTGTGAAATTCCTGATGTTTGTTCAACAAAAGTCACAATTTTACAACAAAGTTGTTTTTTTTTTTGTTTTTTACACAAATAGTTTATTTGAATCTTTGAAAGGTTTGTGATTTGAGGATAAAAGTCTCAATTTTATGATAGTCAGGATCAACTTTACTACAAAAATTTATTTAGAACTAAAGGTTAGCAGTTTTATGAAGCAAATTTGTAAATTTATGGCAAAACTTGAGATTTTGCAAAAGCTAATATTCTATGGTGGAGAAAATGTAATTTAAAGTTAAATAGTTGTCATTTAGTGATATTTGTGATTTCATGACATTAGACTCCATCTCACAAATTCCCAATTTTACAACAAAAAAAGTTTATTTTTAAGACAAAAGTTACAACTTTGTGACTTTGCAAGAAAATTTAAGATTATAAGACTAAAGTCTCAGTTCCATGACAAAAAGTCACAATTTTTTTTGCCAAATTTTGATCAACAAAGCATCTTAATATTGAGATATATGTCATTTAACAAAAAATAAAATAAAATAGTGAAACGGGAACAGAGCCAGAAACCGTGAGAGACTCTCACGAGATGCCAACTGTCTGGTGTCAGATGTTTTTGTGTTTTTACCTTTTGAACATCTGTAACGCTGTTGTCGTGAATTACGTCCTGACTGAACGTCTGTTTGTCTCCTCCAGCGCTGACACCAGTTTGTTGCCATGGGCGACTGGTCCTACCTGTCCTCGCTCCTGGATAAAGTCCAGTCCCACTCCACGGTGGTGGGGAAGATCTGGATGAGCGTCCTGTTCCTCTTCAGGATCTTCGTGCTGGGGGCGGCGGCGGACGCGGTGTGGGGCGACGAGGAGAAGGAGTTTCACTGCGACTCCTATGAACCCGGGTGTAAACAGGCCTGCTACGACCGGAAGTTCCCCATATCCTTCGTCCACTACTGGGTCCTGCAGATCGTCTTCGTGTCCACGCCCACGCTGGTCTACCTGGCCCACGCCGTCCACGTCGCGCACAAGGACAAGCGGATGAAGGAGCGGCTGCAGGACGGGGCGGCGCTGAAGTCCAGGTACACGGACGAGCGGGGGAAGGTCCGGATAAAAGGCGTCCTGTTCTGCACCTACGTGACCCAGCTGGTCTTCAAGATCCTGCTGGAGGTGGGCTTCAGCGTGGGCCAGTACTACATCTTCGGGGGCTGGTGGCTGACGTGGGATTTCCACTGCCAGGGTTTGTCGTCCTGCGCCAGCCGCTCCGGCGCCATATGCTACATCTCCCGCCCGACGGAGAAGACCATCTTCATGATCTTCATGCAGGCGGTGTCGGGCGTCTCGGTGCTGCTGAACATCGTGGAGATCGTCTACCTGCTCCAGAGCAGAAGGAGGCGGGCCAGGAAGCGGCTCCTCCAGGAGGTCAACCGTCAGCCCGAGAAGTCCGCGGGGACGGCCTGGACCGCCGCCGTCCCGGCGTGGACGCCCGCCAGCCCTCCGTACGGACAGCTGTCGGTCTTACCTGAGCAGGGTCCGGATGGGGCGGGGCTCTGCAAAGAGAAGGAGACCTGACACCTGTCGGCTGCAGGTGTTCTGGTGCTGGTGATGTTTCCTGCTCCGGTCCAGACCAGCTGAGGCTCAGTCATCACCGCAGGAGCACAAAATTAATCTGAAAATGTATGAAATCAAACTAGAACGTGAACGTTTCCTGGGACGTTACACAAACCCGAATGATTTTAGAACCGACTCACAAAGACGATCACGTACTTGAACCTTTGATTTGGTTCAGGAAGCCGTTTAAGGATGAAAATTTCATGTCAAAAAGTCCCAATTTTACAAATGCCTGTCTCGTCTTCACTGTCAATAAAGGCCAAACATTTAATAAAAGTTGCTTTCTTGTGACATTTGTGATTTTACGACATTTGGGATTTTTATCCTAGTCTATCCTAGCGTGTCCTAGCCTATCCTAGCGGGTCCTATCATATCCTAGTGTATTCTAGCCTATACTAGCATATCCTGGCCTATCCTAGCATAACCTAGCCTATCCTAGCATGTCCTATACTATCCTAGCGTGTCCTATCATATCCTAGTGTATTCTAGCCTATACTAGCATATCCTGGCCTATCCTAGCATATCCTAGCCTATCCTAGCATATCCTAGCGTATCCTAGACTATTCTAGCGTGTCCTAGCATATCCTAGTGTATTGTAGCCTATCCTAGGATATGCTGGCCTATCCTAGAGTACCTAGCCTATCCTAGTGTGTCCTAGCCTATCCTAGCGTGTCCTGGCCTATCCTAGAGTATCCTAGACCTGCTCAGGTCTTACCTGAGCAGGGTCCGGATGGGGCGGGGCTCGGCAAAGAGAAGGAGACCTGACACCTGTCGGCTGGAGGTGTTCTGGTGCTGGTGATGTTTCCTGCTCCGGTCCAGACCAGCCGAGGCTCAGTCATCACCGCAGGAGCACAAAATTAATCTGAAAATGTATGAAATCAAACTAGAACGTGAACGTTTCCTGGGACGTTACACAAACCCGAATGATTTTAGAACCGACTCACAAAGACGATCACGTACTTGAACCTTCGATTTGGTTCAGGAAGCCGTTTAAGGATGAAAAGTAGCAATTTCATGTCAAAAAGTCTCAATTTTACAAATGCCTGTCTCGTCTTCACTGTCAATAAAGGCCAAACATTTAATAAAAGTTGCTTTCTTGTGACATTTGTGATTTTACGACATTTGGGATTTTTATCCTAGCCTATCCTAGCCTATCCTAGGATGTCCTAGTCTATCCTAGCGTGTCTTAGCCTATCCTAGCTGGTCCTATCATATCCTAGTGTATTCTAGCCTATACTAGCATATCCTGGCCTATCCTAGCATAACCTAGCCTATCCTAGCATGTCCTAGTCTATCCTAGCGTGTCCTAGCCTATCCTAGACTATCCTAGCGTGTCCTATCATATCCTAGTGTATTCTAGCCTATACTAGCATATCCTGGCCTATCCTAGCATATCCTAGCCTATCCTAGCATGTCCTAGTCTATCCTAGCGTGTCCTAGCATATCCTAGCGTATCCTAGACTATTCTACTAGCCTATAGCATATAGCATATCCTGGCCTATCCTAGCATGTCCTAGCCTATCCTAGCATGTCCTAGTCTATCCTAGCATGTCCTATCATATCCTAGTGTATTCTAGCCTATACTAGCATATCCTGACCTATCCTAGCATATCCTAGCCTATCCTAGCATGTCCTAGCCTATCCTAGCATATCCTAGTGTATTGTAGCCTATCCTAGGATATGCTGGCCTATCCTAGAGTACCTAGCCTATCCTAGTGTGTCCTAGCCTATCCTAGCGTGTCCTGGCCTATCCTAGAGTATCCTAGACCTGCTCAGGTCTTACCTGAGCAGGGTCCGGATGGGGCGGGGCTCGGCAAAGAGAAGGAGACCTGACACCTGTCGGCTGGAGGTGTTCTGGTGCTGATGATGTTTCCTGCTCCGGTCCAGACCAGCCGAGGCTCAGTCATCACCGCAGGAGCACAAAATTAATCTGAAAATGTATGAAATCAAACTAGAACGTAAACGTTTCCTGGGACGTTACACAAACCCGAATGATTTTAGAACCGACTCACAAAGACGATCACGTACTTGAACCTTTGATTTGGTTCAGGAAGCCGTTTAAGGATGAAAAGTAGCAATTTCATGTCAAAAAGTCCCAATTTTACAAATGCCTGCAAAAAGAAATTTACAACAAAATTGCAAAATGATACAAAATTTGCAGTTTTAACAACTGTTGTAGCTTTATGTCAAAACTTTGTGATCTTGGAAAAGTTTAAATTTCTCGTGAAAACGTTGTGATTTTGAGTTAAAAGCTGCGTTCTTGTGCCGCTGCAGAGCTCAGTGGTTTCAGGTGTTCGTCCTCCTACGGAGGGTCACAATGAAACACCTGCAGCGGTCGCTGGTTCGAGTCCCGACCACCGACCCTCTGCTGCGTGTCCTCCTCTGTCCGCCCCGGTGTCCTGTCTCGTCTTCACTGTCAATAAAGGCCAAACATTTAATTAAAGTTGCTTTCTTGTGACGTTTGTGATTTTACGACATTTGGGATTTTTATCCTAGACTTTCCTAGCATATCCTAGCATATCATAGTGTATTCTAGCCTATAGTAGCATATCCTGACCTATCCTAGTATCCTAGCCTATCCTAGCATGTCCAGTCTATCTACTAGCCTATCCTAGACTATCCTAGCGTGTCCTAGCATATCATAGTGTATTCTAGCCTATAGTAGCATATCCTGGCCTATCCTAGCATATCCTAGCCTATCCTAGCATGTCCTAGTCTATCCTAGCGTGTCCTAGCCTATCCTAGACTATCCTAGCGTGTCCTAGCATATCCTAGTGTATTCTAGCCTATAGTAGCATATCCTGGCCTATCCTAGCATATCCTAGCCTATCCTAGCATGTCCTAGTCTATCCTAGCGTGTCCTAGCCTATCCTAGACTATCCTAGCGTGTCCTGTCATATCCTAGTGTATTCTAGCCTATACTAGCATATCCTGGCCTATCCTAGCCTATCCTAGCATGTCCTAGTCTATCCTAGCGTGTCCTAGCCTATCCTAGACTATCCTAGCGTGTCCTATCATATCCTAGTGTATTCTAGCCTATACTAGCATATCCTGGCCTATCCTAGCCTATCCTAGCATGTCCTAGTCTATCCTAGAGTATCCTAGCCTATCCTAGTGTATCCTAGCATATCCTAGTGTATTCTAGCCTATCCTAGGATATGCTGGCCTATCCTAGAGTATCCTAGCCTATCCTAGTGTGTCCTAGCCTATCCTAGCATATCCTAGCGTGTCATAGCATATCCTAGTGTATGCTATCCTATCCTAGCGTGTCCTAGCCTATCCTAGCCTATCCTAGCATATCCTAGACTATCCTAGCATGTCCTAGCCTATCCTAGAGTATCCTAGCCTATCCTAGTGTATCATAGACTATTCTAGCATGTCCTAGCATATCCTAGTGTATTCTAGCCTTTCCCTAGCATATACTGGCCTATCCTAGAGTATCCTAGCCTATCCTAGTGTGTCTTACCCTATCCTCGCATGTCCTAGCCTATCCGAGCATATCCTAGTGTATCCTAGCCTATCCTAGCTTGTCCTAGCCTATCCTAGCATATCCTATTGTATCCTAGCCTATCCTAGCGTATCCTAGTGTATCCTAGCGTATCCTAGCATATCCTAGCCCATCCTAGCCCATCCTAACATGTCCTAGCCTATCGTGGCCTATCCTAGTGTATCCTAGACTATCCTAGTGTGTCCTAGACTTTCCTAGCATAACTTAGCATAGCAGTTGTGCTTTGACTCCAGACGAGGAGCTAAGTCAGGTGACCTTGGAACCCACCAAGAAAAGCAACAGAAAAACCCAAAACTCCAAACTCAAGACTCTAAATCTGAATTTTAAAATCATTGATGCTGAACGAACTTCTGTTCTGAGTAGAAACATCGTAGCGTCCAGGAACCAGCGGGAAGCCTGACAGCACACCTGGCTGAGAGAGCGTAGCGGTAATAATATTAACGAACCATCGTGATGACCAGCTCTGACGTCTCTGTATTAATATACAGATGTTTTTAAAAAAACATTTTCTGTTTTTTTACTCCTATTTTATGATATTTATACAACAATAATGTCCAGATGAGATATTTAGTATTATAGGATATTTATTATTTTAAGATCTGTTTCAGTTAATATTCAGTTAAAGATGTTTATTCTCATCATATCATTGATCACTGATAATGTTTCATTTTGACATTTTAAAATAGATTATTTCTTTCCTGTGAATTTGATTTTTTTTTTTTTTATCAGGTCAAGATATAAATATAAATATGTTTGGATTTTATTATCTTTGGTAATGAAGTTTAAAATGAAATAAAATTTATCCTAAAATAAGGTGAGAAGTGAGTTAAAGTGACATACAGAAATATTATTAATCAATAGTTATGATCAGTGATAATGAATGTAGCAGGAAGAATAATATTAATATTCAGAATGTGAAATCTTTAAAGAAAAACAAAGAAAGTTGGAGAATAAAAGCGCTTTAATATAAATGTATCTATCTCATATCTTCTGATGTGCAGTTATAATCCCTAGAAGAAGAAAGTCTGGAGGTCCTTCCAGCACATTCACCTGCACCGCTGCAGCTCCACCAGCAGGTGGTGCTGTTCACCTGTGAGCAGCAGAAGAACCTGCAGCGGGACGACACGTCTCCAAACACTGAAACACGGCACAGTTCTGGCTTTTACTCGGCCTTTTGGACCACATGTGACCCTCGCAGCAGAACGGGTCAGAGCCGGATTACGAGCCCGGCGTCACGTCGCCCCACATAACACCTGCCGGGGTCGGAACCGGGCCAGGACCGGCTCAGATTACACTGAAGTGTGTCAGGTACCGGGACACGTTTCAGAAGACCTGCTCTGGGTTCTGAAGGGGTTGTATGTTCAGTCGGCACAAATGGAGGCGTCTCCTGGTGGGACAGTGTCCACTCTGGAAGTCACCGGTGGAGAACGGGTCCACGTCTGTTCCTGGAGGAAAAGAACCAAATCAGAAGAGTCTAGAATCACAGAGACAGGAACCATGTCCACAGAGTCAGGAACCATGTCTACAGAGTCAGGAACCATGTCCACAGAGTCAAAGACCATGTCTACAGAGACAGGACCCATGTCCACAGAGTCAGGAACCATCTCTACAGAGTCAGGAACCATGTCCACAGAGTCAGGAACCATGTCTACAGAGTCAGGAACCATCTCCACAGAGTCAGGAACCATGTCCACAGAGTCAGGAACCATGTCCACAGAGTCAGGGACCAGGAGTCAGGACCATGTCTACCAGAGTCAAGGACCATGTCTACAGAGAGAGGAACCATGTCTAAAGAGTCAGGAACCATCTCCACAGAGTCAGGAACCATCTCCACAGAGTCAGGAACCATCTCCACAGAGTCAGGAACCATCTCCACAGAGTCAGGGACCATGTCCACAGTGTCAGGAACCATGACCATCTCCACAGAGTCCGGACCATGTCTACAGAATCAGGACCATGTCCACAGAGTCAGGGACCATGTCTACAGAGTCAGGAACCATGTCTCAGAGTCAGGGGACCATGTCTACAGAGTCAGGAACCATGTCCACAGAATCAGGAACCATGTCTAAAGAGACAAGGACCATGTCCACAGAGTCAGGAACCATCTCCACAAAGTCAAGAACCATCTCCACAGAGTCAGGAACCATCTCCACAGAGTCAGGAACCATGTCCACAGAGTCAGGGACCATCTCCACAGAGTCAGGGACCATGTCTACAGAGTCAAGGACCATGTCTACAGAGAGAGGAACCATGTCTAAAGAGTCAGGAACCATCTCCACAGAGTCAGGAACCATGTCCACAGAGTCAGGGACCATCTCCACAGAGTCAGGAACCATCTCCACAGAGTCAGGGACAATGTCCACAGTGTCAGGAACCATGTCTAAAGAGTCAGGAACCATCTCCACAGAGTCAGGGACCATGTCTACAGAATCAGGAACCATGTCCACAGAGTCAGGGACCATGTCTACAGAGTCAGGAACCATGTCTACAGAGTCAGGGACCATGTCTACAGAGTCAGGAACCATGTCCACAGAATCAGGAACCATGTCTAAAGAGACAAGGACCATGTCCACAGAGTCAGGAACCATCTCCACAAAGTCAAGAACCATCTCCACAGAGTCAGGAACCATGTCCACAGAGTCAGGAACCATGTCCACAGAGTCAGGAACCATGTCTACAGAGTCAGGAACCATGTCCACAGAGTCAGGAACCATCTCCACAGAGTCAGGAACCATGTCTACAGAGACAGTAACCATGTCCACAGAGTCAGGGACCATGTCCACAGAGTCAGGAACCATGTCTACAGAGTCAAGGACCATGTCTACAGAGACAGGAACCATGTCCACAGAGTCAAGGACCATGTCTACAGAGACAGGAACCATCTCCACAGAGTCAGGAACCATGTCTACAGAGACAGTAACCATGTCCACAGAGTCAGGGACCATGTCCACAGAGTCAGGAACCATGTCTACAGAGTCAAGGACCATGTCTACAGAGACAGTAACCATGTCCACAGAGTCAGGGACCATGTCCACAGTCAGGAGCCATGTCTAGTGAGAGAGGAACCATCTCTACAGAGTCAAAGACCATGTCTACAGAGACAGGAACCATGTCTACAGAGTCAGGGACCATGTCCACAGAGTCAGGAACCATGTCTACAGAGTCAAGGACCATGTCTACAGAGACAGGAACCATGTCCACAGAGTCAGGGACCATGTCCACAGAATCAGGAACCATGTCCACAGAGTCAGAAACCATGTCTACAGAGACAGTAACCATGTCCACAGAGTCAGGAACCATGTCCACAGAGTCAAGAACCATGTCCACAGAGTCAGGAACCATGTCTAGTGAGAGAGGAACCATCTCTACAGAGTCAAAGACCATGTCTACAGAGACAGGTCCACAGAGTCAGGGCATGTCCCAGAGTCACCACAGAGTCAGGAAACCATCTCCACAGAGTCAGGAACCATGTCTACAGAGACAGTGACCATGTCCACAGAGTCAGGGACCATGTCAACAGTCAGGAGCCATGTCAGGAACATCTACAGAGTCAAAGACCATGTCTACAGAGACAGAGACAGGAACCATGTCTACAGAGTCAGGGACCATGTCAACAGTCAGGAGCCATGTCTAGTGAGACAGGAACCATCTCTACAGAGTCAAAACCATGTCTACAGAGACAGGAACCATGTCCACAGAGACAGGAACCATGTCTACAGAGTCAGGGACCATGTCCACAGTCAGGAGCCATGTCTAGTGAGACAGGAACCATCTCTACAGAGTCAAAGACCATGTCTACAGAGACAGGAACCATGTCCACAGAGTCAAGAACCATCTCCACAGAGTCAGGGACCATGTCTAAAGAGTCAGGAACCATCTCCACGGTGTCAGGAACCATGTCTAAAGAGTCAGGAACCATCTCCACAGTGTCAGAAACCATGTCCACAGAGTCAAGAACCATCTCTACAGAGTCAGGGACCATGTCTACAGAATCAGGAACCATGTCCTCAGAGTCAGGAACTATGTCTACAGAGACAGGAACCATGTCCACAGAGTCAGGGACCATGTCCACAGAGTCAGGGACCATGTCTACAGAGTCAGGGACCATGTCTACAGAGTCAAGGACCATGTCTACAGAGAGAGGAACCATGTCCACAGAGTCAGGGACCATGTCCACAGTCAGGAGCCATGTCTACAGAGACAGGAACCATCTCTACAGAGTCAAGGACCATGTCTACAGAGACAAGAACCATGTCTAGTGAGACAGGAACCATCTCTACAGAGTCAAGGACCATGTCTACAGCGACAGGAACCATGTCTACAGAGACAGGAACCATGTCTACAGAGTCAAGGACCATGTCTACAGAGACAGGAACCATCTCTACAGAGTCAGGACCATGTCTACAGAGCAAGAACCATGTCTATGAGACAGGAACCATCTCTACAGAGTCAAGGACCATGTCTACAGCGACAGGAACCATGTCACAGAAGAGTACAGAGTCAGGACCATGTCTACAGAGTCCAGGAACATGTCTACAGAGACAGGAACCAGTCAGGAACCATGTCCACAGAGTCAGGGACCATGTCCACAGAGTCAGGGACCATGTCTACAGAGACAGGAACCATGTCCACAGAGTCAGGAACCATGTCCACAGAGTCAGGGACCATGTCTACAGAGTCAGGAACCATGTCTACAGAGTCAGGGACCATGTCCACAGAGTCAGGGACCATGTCCACAGAGTCAGGGACCATATCCACAGAGTCAGGGACCATGTCTACAGAGTCAGGAACCATGTCTACAGAGTCAGGGACCATGTCTACAGAACCAGGAACCATGTCCACAGAATCAGGAACCATGTCCACAGAGTCAGGGAACATGTCCACAGAGTCAGGGACCATGTCCACAGAGTCAGGAACCATGTCCACAGAGTCAGGAACCATCTCTACAGAGTCAGGGACCATGTCCACAGAATCAGGAACCATGTCTAAAGAGACAAGGACCACGTCCACAGAGTCAGAGTCCAGGACCAACACTAGATTCAAAAACATGAACAAAGTGGACACCTTCCTCGTACTCGTCCTCATCTGTGAGTCATGTGACCAAACACGTCTTTGTCAGAGTCAGAATGGAATTGTAGTTTTCACCTTCATGGATCTTCAGCTGGTCTGGAGAAGTTCTGAAACATCTTTATCACTATTATCTTCTCTTTCATTCACATCCTCAGCATCATTCTTTGTTCAGAACCAGTTCAGAACGGGGACCAGGCTCAAGACATTTCTGTCCCATCACCACCTGGGAAAGTCCAGACCCTCAGGACCCGCCGTCCTGCACGTTCTAGATGTTTCCACACTTTAAAACACCAGAATCAGATGAATGGATCAGTAACAACATCAGGTAAACGAGCCAGAGATGTTGGATCAGAGAAACCCAGAGAACATCCAGGACAGTCGGTTCTGACGACCTGGATTGGACTCTTGTCCTGGACACCAGAACTCAAGTCTTCATGACTGACTGAAGTCTCTGAAAAGACTTTAATTAAGTTCAAATATCAGTTTTAATTTCACTTGAAATTAACATCAGCAGAGGAGACTTCAGATCTGAAAAACCGTCTGTCAGAGAACCAAAAACCATCCCGACACCAGCCAGAACTTCTGACCCAGAGACCCAGAACGACGGCCAGAAGAGCAGCTTCCTCCAGTCCTCTGACCCTCTGACCTGCCAGAAAACTAAAAAAAACTATATAATAGTTTCAAAAAAAGACAGAAGAATGAAAGAAGTTTCACCACCACACCAGCAGGGGGACCCAAGGAGCAAAACATGAAGATAAAAGTTGCTTTGTGTTGCTTTAATGGACAGACAGAGTGACATCACAGAGCTCATCCATCTTTGAGAGCTGCTGATGAGGTTCTTTAACATGTTCTGAGGTTCTTTAACATGTTCTGAGGTTCTTTAACAGGTTCTAAGGTTCTTTAACAGGTTCTGAGGCTCTTGAACAGGTTCTGAGGTTCTTTAACAGGTTCTTGAACAGGTTCTGAGGTTCTTTAACAGGTTCTTGAACATGTTCTGAGGTTCTTGAACAGGTTCTAGAACATGTTTCGAGGTTCTTGACCAGGTTCTGAGGTTCTTGAACAGGTTTTTGAACATGTTCTAAGGTTCTTTAACAGGTTATTGAACAGGTTCTAAGGTTCTTGACCAGGTTCTAAGGTTCTTGAACATGTTCTAAGGTTCTTGAACAGGCTCTAGTGTTCTTTAACAGGTTCTTGAACATGTTCTAAGGTTCTTGAACAGGTTCTGAGGTTCTTGAACAGGTTCTAGGTTCTTGAACATGTTCTGAGGTTCTTTAACAGGTTTTTGATCATGTTCTGTGGTTCTTGAACAAGTTCTAATGTTCTTTAACAGGTTTTTGAACATGTTCTAAGGTTCTTTAACAGGTTATTGAACAGGTTCTAAGGTTCTTGACCAGGTTCTGAGGTTCTTGACCAGGTTCTGAGGTTCTTGAACAGGCTCTAGTGTTCTTTAACAGGTTCTTGAACATGTTCTAAGGTTCTTTAACAGGTTCCGAGGTTCTTGAACAGGTTCTAAGGTTCTTGAACGTGTTCTGAGGTTCTTGAACAGGCTCTAAGGTTCTTTAACAAGTTCTTGAACATGTTCTTATGTTCTTTAACAGGTTTTTTGAACATGTTCTAAGGTTCTTTAACAGGTTATTGAACAGGTTCTAAGGTTCTTGACCAGGTTCTGAGGTTCTTGACCAGGTTCTGAGGTTCTTGAACATGTTCTGAGGTTCTTGAACAGGCTCTAGTGTTCTTTAACAGGTTCTTAAACATGTTCTAAGGTTCTTTAACAGGTTCTGAGGTTCTTGAACAGGTTTCTATGTTCTTGAACGTGTTCTGAGGTTCTTGAACAGGCTTTAGTGTTCTTTAACAGGTTCTTGAACATGTTCTAAGGTTCTTTAACAGGTTCTGAGGTTCTTGAACAGGTTCTATGTTCTTGAACATGTTCTGAGGTTCTTTAACAGGTTTTTGATCATGTTCTGTGGTTCTTGAACAGGTTCTAGAACATGTTTCGAGGTTCTTGACCAGGTTCTGAGGTTCTTGAACAGGTTTTTGAACATGTTCTAAGGTTCTTTAACAGGTTATTGAACAGGTTCTAAGGTTCTTGACCAGGCTCTAAGGTTCTTGAACATGTTCTAAGGTTCTTGAACAGGCTCTAGTGTTCTTTAACAGGTTCTTGAACATGTTCTAAGGTTCTTGAACAGGCTCTAGTGTTCTTTAACAGGTTCTTGAACATGTTCTAAGGTTCTTGAACAGGCTTTAGTGTTCTTTAACAGGTTCTTGAACATGTTCTAAGGTTCTTGAACAGGTTCTGAGGTTCTTGAACAGGTTCTATGTTCTTGAACATGTTCTGAGGTTCTTTAACAGGTTTTTGATCATGTTCTGTGGTTCTTGAACAAGTTCTAATGTTCTTTAACAGGTTTTTGAACATGTTCTAAGGTTCTTTAACAGGTTATTGAACAGGTTTTCTTGAGGTTCTTGACCAGGTTCTGAGGTTCTTGACCAGGTTCTGAGGTTCTTGAACAGGCTCTAGTGTTCTTTAACAGGTTCTTGAACATGTTCTAAGGTTCTTTAACAGGTTCCGAGGTTCTTGAACAGGTTCTAAGGTTCTTGAATGTGTTCTGAGGTTCTTGAACAGGCTCTAAGGTTCTTTAACAAGTTCTTGAACATGTTCTTATGTTCTTTAACAGGTTTTTTGAACATGTTCTAAGGTTCTTTAACAGGTTATTGAACAGGTTCTAAGGTTCTTGACCAGGTTCTGAGGTTCTTGAACATGTTCTGAGGTTCTTGAACAGGCTCTAGTGTTCTTTAACAGGTTCTTAAACATGTTCTAAGGTTCTTTAACAGGTTCTGAGGTTCTTGAACAGGTTTCTATGTTCTTGAACGTGTTCTGAGGTTCTTGAACAGGCTCTAAGGTTCTTTAACAGGTTCTTGAACATGTTCTAATGTTCTTTAACAGGTTCTTAATCATGTTCTAAGGTTCTTTAACAGGTTCTGAGGTTCTTGAACAAGTTCTAATGCTCTTTAACAGGTTTTTTTGAACATGTTCTAAGGTTCTTTAACAGGTTCTTAATCATGTTCTGAGGTTCTTGAACAAGTTCTAATGCTCTTTAACTGGTTTTTTGAACATGTTCTAAGGTTCTTTAGCAGGTTCTGTTACACGTTCTAGGCTCTTTCTACTCATTCTAAGGTTCCTTGAACGTTCTTGGGTCCAGACTCAAACGTAACCTCGTGTTTGTCACTAAAATAAAGAACCAAATAAAGGGCTGACTCAGGTTCCGGATCGTCTCCCACCACTGTTGTAACTGAGCCTTGGTCCCAGTTAGACGGTTTATTGAGGTTCTTCAGGGTGCACAGCTGTGCATGCTGGTAAATAGCTGCTCCACATCTGTGGAACTATTACAAGTCCATATTAAAGGTTCCTGAACTGAAGTTACTTTATATTTCTACATTATATATTATATATATTTATATATTTAGCGCAGCTGTTTCCTTCATCAGTTCAGATCAATAACAGCTCATTGATCCCTGAAGGAAAACTCTCAGCTGATCATCTTCACCTTCACATCTGAACCATCAGACCAGCTGCGGGAACGCGCGTCCCTCCGCGTGCTCGCCCTAGCTGATGACGCGGGGCGGTCACGTGACTTAAACTTCTCGGGGGGCAGTTAAAAGGGAACTTTTGACAGTCTTCCCCAGTCTTCCTCAGTCCCGCAGCCGCTCCGGGACCTGGACCCGAACCCGAACCTGGATCTGGATCTGGTCTGACAGGGACGCTCCTCCGTGCTCGTGCTCGTGCGTCTGGAAGTGCGTCAGGTAAGTTTCAGAGAACTTTGAGCGTCAGAACTCGAACCGGCGGATTTTTTTTAAAATTTCGTTTTATTTTATTTTATTTTATTTTACTTCTCCTGAGGAGACTCTGACAGAGTCCGCGGAGGTCTGGAGAAGCCAGTCTGGACCCGGTTCTGGCCTCTGGATTCGGTTCTGTTAAAGAGAAAAGTTTATTTAAACGAACTTTCTGCAGAAAAAAAAAAGTTGGAAACTGGAGGAATTTTATTTCAGAGCTCATCTGTTCTTTAACTGGATGAAACACTTTTGTTTTATTTATTTTTTTATTTATTTTTTTTATTTTCCACTGAAGCCGACTGGAGGAAAGTTCTGGAGCTCCTCGGAGCTCCTCGGTCCGCTCGGCTCTATTGTTCTGCTTTGTCCTCCTCATCTCCGCCGGTGAAGCCCAGTCATGTGGAAAGTGGCGCGATCTTCTGTCTAGAACCGGCAGAGCCTCCCGGTACCAGCAGAACTCCTGGAGCTCCTCTGAGGTTCTGTCTAGGTCCAGCAGAGCCTCCCGGTACCAGCAGAACTCCAGCCTCTGGAGCTTCTCTGAGGTTCTGTCTGGGTCCATCAGAACTCCAGGAGCTCCTCTGAGGTTCTGTCTGGGTCCAGCAGAACTCTAGCCTCAGGAGCTCCTCTGAGGTTCTGTCTGGGCCCGGCAGAACTCCAGGAGCTCCTCTGAGGTTCTGTCTGGGTCCAGCAGAACTCCAGGAGCTCCTCTGAGATTCTGTCTGGGTCCAGCAGAACTCCAGCCTCTGGAGCTCCTCTGAGGTTCTGTCCGGGTCCAGCAGAACTCCAGGAGCTCCTCTGAGGTTCTGTCTAGGTCCAGCAGAACTCTAGCCTCTGGAGCTCCTCTGAGGTTCTGTCTGGGTCCAGCAGAGCCTCCCGGTACCAGCAGAACTCCAGGAGCTCCTCTGAGGTTCTGTCCGGGTCCAGCAGAACTCCAGGAGCTCCTCTGAGGTTCTGTCTAGGTCCAGCAGAACTCTAGCCTCTGGAGCTCCTCTGAGGTTCTGTCTGGGCCCGGCAGAATTCCAGGAGCTCCTCTGAGGTTCTGTCTAGGTCCAGCAGAACTCTAGCCTCTGGAGCTCCTCTGAGGTTCTGTCTGGGCCCAGCAGAACTCCAGCCTCAGGAGCTCCTCTGAGGTTCTGTCTGGGTCCAGCAGAACTCCAGGAGCTCCTCTGAGGTTCTGTCTGGGCCCGGCAGAACTCCAGGAGCTCCTCTGAGGTTCTGTCTGGGCCCAGCAGAATTCCAGGAGCTCCTCTGAGGTTCTGTCTGGGCCCGGCAGAACTCCAGGAGCTCCTCTGAGGTTCTGTCCGGGTCCGGCAGTCTGGTGGCAGATAAGTGGGAGCACATGCAGCTCGTTTGTGGATCAGACTGAATTCTTTCCTCGTCGTTCCTCCATGTGACGACTTTTATCTGATCCAGAAAACTCTGATCGGGCCCAGTAAAGTCCGGTCCGGCCCCGCTGGGGCTTTTAATCTCAGATGGAGAGTCTCCAAACCCCCACGGGACCAGGACTTGTCCAGAAAAAAACCCAGAAATCAGACGGGTCAGACCTTTGAATTCATTATCAAACTTCTGTAAAAGTAGAGAAAAAGTTTTAGAATTAGACATAAAAGTTTTCTTTCTGGTGTCTTTAACATCCAGATAAACGGCCGTAGTTTATGTTTTTTTATATCTCAGTGGGTTTTTTCCCTCTTCTGTAACTTTGCTCCTGTTTTCGTGGTAATCCTGCGTCTAATTCTGCTCTTCATGTCTGTTTAGTCACTTTATTTCTGATTCTTCCACAACAGCGTCTGATTTTTTTTTTTTTTTAATTTCTTCTATAAAACGACGTGTTAAATCTCAAATGTGGATTTCTCAGCAGCTCCACGGCGTCTGTGAATAAATCTGGTATCTAATTAAAGGTGACACGTGTGCGATTACAGCAGAAGTGTAAAATCAAGCGCAGGCCAGAATAAACGGAGAAGGAACCGTCTCTGTTAGATGGATTCAGAGATTCTCTGGACTTCTCTGTTCCAGAACTTCTCACCAGTTCAGCCATTTTAGCAGACTCAGTCACACCTGAGGTTTTCCAGGTTACCGGTCGGTTGGAACATCGAGGTCCTGCTGTTTTTATCCACGTTTTTATTAAAGTCTTAATGACATGCATGTTGATTTTCCAGTGTCTTTGAGGTCCAAACACAAACAGAAAGGAATCCGGGTTAATATCCTGTCAAACATCTGCTCAAAAGACTTCAATCTGTGTTTGGTCCTGAGGGACTTCCTGCTGAATACTGACTTCTGCCGCAGTCCTTTATTATTCTGTGGTTTTACTGCGGGTCCAAGTTTTCTAAAGGTCCACACAGACGTGATTTTTACTGGACGGTGATTATTTAAGACTGGACAGAATTCAGCCGATAGAAGAATCTACCTCTAAGATTTCTGGATCTTCAGTTTTTATCTGAATACAGAGACTTAAAATAAATATGGACGATCATTAGCGCTTTAACAAGAAAAACGTGCGTATAGTAAGGGTACATAGAACAAACAAAGATACGCAGAGTAAAGCTACGTATAATAATTGTACGCAGAGTAAAGCTACGTAGAATAATTGTACGCAGAGTAAAGCTACATAGAATAAGCATATATAGAGTAAACATACGTAGAGAAAAGCTACATAGAATAAATGTACGCAGAGTAAAGCTACGCAAAACAAATGTATATAGAGCAAACGTACTTAAAGCTACGTAGAATAAACGTACACAGAGTAAAGCTACGCAAAACAAATGTATATAGAGTAAACGTACGTAAAGCTACATAGAATAAACGTACACAGAGTAAAGCTACGCAAAACAAATGTATATAGAGTAAACGTACGTAAAGCTACATAGAATAAACGTACGCAGAGTAAAGCTACGTAGAACAAGCATATATAGAGTAAACGTACGTAGAGAAAAGCTACGTAGAATAAACGTACACAGAGTAAAGCTACGCAAAACAAATGTATATAGAGTAAAGGTACGTAAAGCTATGTAGAATAAACGTAAGCAGAGTAAAGCTACATAGAACAAACATATATAAACGTACGTAGAGAAAAGCTACGTAGAATAAACGTACGCAGAGTAAAGCTACACAGAACAAATGTATATAGAGTAAACATACGTAAAGCTATGTAGAATAAACGTACGTAGAGTAAAGCTACGTAGAACAAACATATAAAGAGTAAACGTACGTAGAGAAAAGCTACGTAGAATAAACGTACGCAGAGTAAAGCTATGCAGAGTAAAGCTACATAGAACAAACATATATAGGGTAAACATACGTAGAGAAAAGCTACGTAGAATAAACGTACGCAGAGTAAAGCTACGCAAAACAAATGTATATAGAGTAAACGGACGTAGAGTAAAACTACGTAGAATAAATGTACGCAGAGTAAAACTATGTAGAATAAACGTACGCAGAGTAAAGCTACGCAAAACAAATGTATATAGAGTAAACGGACGTAGAGTAAAACTACGTAGAATAAACGTACGCAGAGTAAAGCTAAGCAAAACAAATGTATATAGAGTAAACGGATGTAGAGTAAAACTACGTAGAATAAATGTACGCAGAGTAAAGCTACGCAAAACAAATGTATATAGAGTAAACGAACGTAGAGTAAAACTACGTAGAATAAATGTACGCAGAGAAAAGCTGCATAGAATAAACGTACGCAGAGTAAAACTACGTAGAATAAATATACGCAGAGTGAAGCTACGTAGAATACACATACGCAGAGTAAAGCTACGCAAAACAAATGTATATAGAATAAACGTACGCAGAGTAAAACTACGTAGAATAAACGTACGTAGAGAAAAGCTGTGTAGAATAAACGTACGCAGAGTAATGCTACACAGAACAAACATATATAGAGTAAACATATGTAGGGAAACACTGCGTCAAATAAAGTAAGTAAGTAAGTTAGTAAACTTTATTTATACAGCGCCCAAACACCCAAACATTTTGGGTAAACATACGTAGAGAAAATCTATGTAGAACATACTTATATAGAGTAAACGTATGTAGGGGAAAAAGTACGTAGAATAAACATATAAACAGTAAATGTACATAGAGTAAACAGACAGTAAAACGATATATAATAAACATATGTAAGCATATGTTAAACATATTTAAAGGTAGATTAAACACATGAAAACATTCTTAAATATATGTAGAGTAAATATATACGTAAAAAAATGTGGACTAAAGCTATGTAGAGTAAACGTACGTAAATTTACGAATGTTTACACTATGTAACGCTACTTTGAGTAAATCTATGTAAAATAAAGTTACATAGGATCAAGAAATGTATAATAAACTTACGTGAAAGTACGTAGGAAAAAAGTAAATATAAGTTAAGTAAAGCACTGTAGAATAAACATATATTGAGTAAACATCTATGAAGTAAAGCTACGTAAATATACGGATAGTAAAACTATGTAGAATCGATAGATGTAGAGTAGTCATATGTAATCATACGTAGGGTAAAGCTACATGGGATGGACATTTATGGACCTACGTAGAATAAACATGTAAACATGCATCGAGTAAAGTTACGTAGAATTAACATGTGTAAACATACATGGAGTAAAGCAACGTAGCGATATACAGAGTATAAAGGTACATAGAGCAAACATTCGTACGTCCATACTTAAAATTAAGCTACTTAAAATAAAGCAGCATAGAGTATAGCTACATAAAATAAAACTTTACAGAGTAAAACTGCAGGGTAAAGCTACGTAAAAAGAAGCAAGGTCAAAGTTACATGGAGTATAATTACATAAAATAATATCACATAGAGTAAAACTACACAGATCAAAGACACTTAAAATATAAACACGTAGAATAAAGATATATAAAGTATCACGATGTCATTAAAACTTTAATAACACATAAAGACCGCTGCTGTCTCAGATGTTACTGCAAATGTAGAAATGGATGTTTTCTTTCCACAAATCTTTTACAAACATCAAAAATGTGACCAGTTTAAGAGAACGTGCGTCTTACTTTTAACCTGTTTTAGATTTGGTCTTGACTCTTAGATCTTAAGCGTCTTTATTATCTCCGAGGGGCAGTTAGTTGTTCAGCCAGCAGAAACACACATAAACCACATAAAAACAAGATTAACAGGTTAAAACTACACATCAGAATGACTTGTTTAAAAGCTTCATGGCAACGGGAACATTTCTTTTTAATCATAAATTCCTTTACGATGTCTGTCAGTCGGTTCTTGTTAGTCAGAGTGATTAAAACCAACAAATAAATGAAAAAGTGAGAACAGATTCAATAAACAAGTAAAACATCCTCATAAAAGTGATGTCAACCTTGAAGCTCACAATAAAAGTGCATATGGTGGTTTCCTAACAGCTTCAACGTGTTGCTGAAGGTCAACTTATCAATAACGGCGCCGATATACATCTATACTGGTGCACGAGTCCAACACCTGAGTAAACCAGGAGAGGTCTTCCTGAGGTCCACCACCACCTCCTCCGTCTTTGACATGTTTATGTCCAACAATAAGGACTTGGACCGGTCTATGAAGTCCGATACGTCGGGTCCACCCCGCTAAATTAGGACGATAATGAGATGTCTGTCATGGGATGTTGCCTTGGGGGGGAACCGGTGGAGGAGATGGATCAGATAAAACAACATTAGGGACCTCTCAGCCACAAGTCCACGAGCCAGCAGGTCAGGCCGGAGTCCACGTTAAAAGGGGGTCCATCAGCTAAAATGGGGGATTGGATACAATTAAAAGCAGAAGAAAAAAATCAATAAAAACAAGCTAACGATCTTCTGAGGTTCATCTCATTCGTTCATATCCCCCTGACGGAAACAAATATCCCGCTGGTTAATTGCTTACATGACAGATTTAATTCAATTCAATTCAAATTCAGCGACCAGTTGTTTAATATTTGTATAAATATCGGATTTGTTTCAGTCCAGTCCGGATCCCGACATGGAACCAGTCCGTCCAGCAAAAAGAGCCGCTGAAAGGGCTAGCTTCACCGTACCAGAAATAAACGCCTCACCTGCTCACGCGTCTTCGTAAAATCACAGCATTTTGCTGTAAAATCCTAAATTTTGCAAAAATCGTGACTTTTTAACTCAACGTTGAAACTCTTAGTCATGAAATTTCGTATAAATTGCAACTTCCTGTTCTAAAAATCAGTAATTTCTTCCTGTGAAATCAGACTTCGCAGTATCGCAGAATTTAGTTGGTAAAAGTTAATTTTGTCAAATTTCACAAAACTCTACGTACTAAACGTACGCAGAGTAAAGCTACGCAGAACAAATGTATATAGAGTAAACGTACGTAGAGAAAAGCTACGTAGAATAAAAGTATGCAGAGTAAAGCTACGTAGAAAAAACATATATAGAGTAAACGTACGTAGACAAAAGCTATGCAGAACAAATGTATATAGAGTAAACGTACGTAGAGAAAAGCTACGTAGAATAAAAGTATGCAGAGTAAAGCTGCGTAGAACAAATGTTTATAGAGTAAATGTACGTAGCGAAAAGCTACGCAGAACAAATGTATGTGAAATCAGACTTTGCAGTATCGCAACATTTAGTTGGTAAAAGTTAATTTCGTCAAATTTCACAAAACTCTACGTACTAAACGTACGTAGAGAAAAGCTACGTAGAATAAAAGTACGCAGAGTAAAGCTACGTAGAAAAAACATATATAGAGTAAACATACGTAGAGAAAAGCTACAAAGAATAAACTTAAGCAGAGTAAATTTACGCAGAACAAATGTATATAGAGTAAACGTACGTAGAGAAAAGCTACGTAGAATAAAAGTACGCAGAGTAAAGCTACGTAGAACAAATGTTTATAGAGTAAACGTACGTAGAAAAGCTACGCAGAACAAATGTATGTGAAATCAGACTTTGCAGTATCGCAACATTTAGTTGGTAAAAGTTAATTTCGTCAAATTTCACAAAACTCGAAGTTTTTGATATGAAATTATGGTTTCGTCACATTTTGTGTAACCGCAACTTTACATGCGATAATCGCAATATTCTGTTGTCAAATCACGAATTTCACAAAGTTTGCAACTTTTTATTTTTATACTACAACTTTTTGTTGTAGAATATTGAGTTTTACAAAAAACCGCAACATTTTGTCGTAAAATTATGACGAGAAATCACCAATTTCTTGTAAAGCCTCAAATTCTCTGTTCAGCCGTTGTGGTCGTCGCGACCAGCTATCGGAAACAGGTATCGAATTTTTTGATACTCGATGGTATCGGAGTTCGGCCTATTTTTGGTAGTCGGCTCATAAAGCCAAACAAGACAGTGATATCTGCTGGAGTTAGAGGGTTAAAACGTACGTTGCTGTCGGCCGGATGCAGAGTCACAAACAGCTGTGGAAAATTCCCTCAGCATGAAATGGGATGCAGTTGAAAACCAAAGGCCAAACAAGCTAAATGACCAAATTTAAAAAAAACTACAAGAGAAGCAGATAAAACCAGCTAAAATCAGAGAACGAAAGCGCCGCGTTGAAACTGTCTGAGAAGCTTCGTCAGCTTGGTTTTAGGTGTTTCTGTAGCTGACAGGAAGGACGACTTCTGCTTCCTGTCAGACTCGCGGGACGGAGGCGAACGGCTGCTGGTTTTCCCACAGGAAGTGGTCCGGAGGGTTGGGGTCAGAGGTCAAGATCAGGCCTTTCTGAATGTATCTAACAGACAACACAGCCGCACACTCGTCCACGGGCAGCGGGGTTTCCAGCCCGGTTCTGCAGGGGTTTTGTTCCCTGTGCAGGACAGGAAGGAGGAAACGCAGGAAATAGAAACTGTTCGGGGGGGTTAAAAAGAGAAGGTTTTTTTTTTTTTTTTTCCCACAAGCAGGGAAAAGGTTTTTCCATCACCGTCTGTGGTGACGCAATCATCTGCTGGACTTTATGGGTTCAAATTTTGCAGCAAACGGTCGTTTTGATTTGATCACAACTCTAAAACTCTAAACTCTTGTAGCCTAAATCCTCCGTTTCCCGTGTGCTCCAGTGAGCACCCTGGTCGTCCCCCCCCCCCCCCCCCCCCCCCCCCCCCCCCCGCTCACTCTGCTACTATTGTTTATGTTACTGCCAGTCACAACGCCACGGAGACAGAGACAATTGGAGGATGTTTCTGTGGGCGGACCCAACATCAGACCCATCGGACCGGACGGCCTCCTGTGGTCCGGTTCTGGTGAATCTGTACATATGCGTTGGGTTGCTGCCACGTGATTGGCTGATTAGATATTTGTCTTATCCTGACAGGAAGGAACCTCACAGGAAATCAGAACTGTTCAGGTTTCAGAGCTGAGTTTATTTTTTTTTCCTCTCAAACATTGTTGCAGTGGTTTTAAGACTAATTCGGGTCGTTAACATTTCTAACCTTTAACACACAACCTTAAAGAGGCCTGAGAGCCGTCACATGACCCCAGAGAGGTTCAGGCGTCCTCTCAGCCGGTGCTAGCGTCCTCTCTGACCGGGTCCTTGACTGTGCTGCAGACAATATCTGCTTGTTTCCCGCCTTGATGGGTTAATCTGGGCCCCTGGGGCCCCCAGCACTCGACCTGGCTGTGTTTGCTCTGGAAACGCCAGCAGCATGGCGTCTTGATTAGAGAGGCCGCTCAGTCGCCTAAGAATTAATTCTGTTGAAGCTCAGGGTCAGAAGATCTCCAGGACAGCTTTGGTCCAGAGTGTTTGGCTGTTATCACGATTGTTTTTGCTTCAGTTTCTCAGATTTGAGGTTGTGGAAGCTTCTGCGGTTGCTCTTCCTGGTCGTTTGGGAAAATGCCAGAGGTTTCAGGAGTTAGGCCTCCTCGACGACGTTCTGTCAGCACCGTCTGAAGAACGTTTCAGGTTTTCTGTCAGTTGTTGTGCGTTATGTCCCTCTGCTTCAATTTAAAGGGAAAAGTTCTTCATCCTTGGCCTTGATAACTGGATTATCTCATCTATTACGTCATTAAACATCTTATTAGTGTCCTTCAATTCTGCTTAATCACATAATACTGCAGAAAGAACAAACATGAAAAACACTGAAAACCTTAGAAAACAAGACCACAGTTCTCAGGAAACGTTCAGTCGTTGAAGTGAAGTCATGTTATTGCAGGACAAACCGCGACGAAATTAGTCAACAAACTGTTGGAAAGTTGTGTCGAAGTGAGACGGGTGACTGAAAACTGGACTCCAAAATGAAACCCAATCGGTTACAGAGAAATATTTATGTAATTTTAGAGCATGATTTTCAAAGAAAAACTAAACATAACATGAGCAGAGCTGCCACCAGGGCGGCGCCATTCTAGAGTTGACCCTCTGTCGGTTCTCAGGTTCGAATGTATCAAGCTTCTCACCAACGGGAAGGGAAAGAAAACTTGTTAGTTACTGTAAAACATCGGTGGTTTGCTTGAGTCGACCGGGACGGTTGGCGTGTCGCTCCACCTGTCACACGTTATGAAACCGTTCTTTCTTCGGTATTTAAAAGAAATGCTGCAACAAAATTGGAATCCCGAATGGAGTCATCTTTGGCCAAAAAAATGAAAACATGCAAGGATTTGTGTTTGTGGGCACAAGACGAGATACTCTGGTCTAGACTCCCAGTGATCCAGGTCATGGTGGTCCTCAGAGGCTTGGACCGAGGTAGCTGGACTTCCTTTTCTTGGTTCTTGAAGGATTCTTGGCTCCTTTGGTTCAACAAGAAAAGAAAGTCCAGTTGCCTTGACTCAAACCCTCTCAGTTCTCAAGCTTCATGTACCTGCTCACCTGGACACCTGGTACCACGACTGAAGACGAGCTAAATCCAACCTTCGGCAGTGTTCTCCAGTCCAGGACCTTGAGGGGCTACTGCCATGCATGTTTTAGACGTTTTTAGATGTTTCCCTGCTCCAGCACAACTGGCTCAAATAAAAGGGTCATTGACCGACTTGTGTTGGCACAAGGTAACACCGAAAACAAGGGTTGAGAAGCACTTTTCCGAACCATGCAGGGTAGTGGCTTTCGAGAACACTCTTTGGCCATGTCGAGGTAGCCGGACCTTCTTTTCTTGGTTCTTGAAGCTTCTTGGCTCCTTTGGTTCAACAAGAAGAGAAAATCCAGTTGCCTTGACTCAAACCCTCTCAGTTCTCAAGCTTATGTACCTGCTCACCTGGACACCTGGTACCACGTCTGAAGACGAGCTAAATCCAACCTCAGGCCAACTTTGGCAGTGTTCTCCAGTCCAGGACCATGAGGGGCTACTGCCATGCATGTTTTAGATGTTTTTAGATGTTTTCCTGCTCCAACACAACTGGCTCAAATAAAAGGGTCATTGACCAACTTGTGTTGGCACAAGGTAACACCGAAAACAAGGGTTGAGAAGCACTTTTCCGAACCATGCAGGGTAGTGGCTTTCGAGAACACTCTTTGGCCATGTCGAGGTAGCTGGACTTCCTTTTCTTGGTTCTTGAAGGCTTCTTGGCTCCTTTGGTTCAACAAGAAAAGAAAGTCCAGTTGCCTTGACTCAAACCCTTTCAGTTCTCAAGCTTCATGTACCTGCTCACCTGGACACCTGGTACCACGTCTGAAGACGAGCTAAATCCAACCTCAGGCCAACTTTGGCAGTGTTCTCCAGTCCAGGACCATGAGGGGCTACTGCCATGCATGTTTTAGATGTTTTTAGATGTTTCCCTGCTCCAGCACAACTGGCTCAAATAAAAGGGTCATTGACCGACTTGTGTTGGCACAAGGTAACACCGAAAACAAGGGTTGAGAAGCACTTTTCCGAACCATGCAGGGCAGTGGCTTTCGAGAACTTGGTTTGGAGAACACTCTTTGGCCATGTCATTGTTTTAGTTGGGCAAAGACTAAGACAGAAGGCAGAACAGAAAAGGACTGTATGAATCTGCGTTTCTTTCCTTTCTGTCCGCTCATCTCTGCTTCTGTTTTCTCTTCGCAGCTAACACTCCCCCAGTATGGGTGACTGGAGCGCTCTAGGTCGCTTGCTGGACAAGGTCCAGGCCTATTCCACCGCCGGGGGGAAGGTCTGGCTGTCGGTGCTCTTCATCTTCAGGATCCTGGTCCTGGGAACCGCGGTGGAGTCGGCGTGGGGAGACGAGCAGTCCGCCTTCAAGTGCAACACCCAGCAGCCCGGCTGTGAGAACGTCTGCTACGACAAGTCCTTCCCCATCTCCCACGTTCGATTCTGGGTCCTGCAGATCATCTTCGTGTCCACGCCCACGCTCCTCTATCTGGCCCACGTCTTCTACCTGCACAGGAAGGAGCAGAAGCTCAACAGGAAGGAGGAAGAGCTCAAGGCGGTGCAGAACGACGGCGGGGATGTGGACATCCCGCTGAAGAAGATCGAGCTGAAGAGGCAGAAATATGGCATCGAGGAGCACGGGAAGGTGAAGATGAAGGGCGGTCTGTTGCGGACCTACATCGTCAGCATCTTCTTCAAGTCTCTGTTTGAGGTGGGCTTCCTGATCATCCAGTGGTACATGTACGGCTTCAGCCTGTCGGCGGTCTACACCTGCGAGAGGTCACCGTGCCCCCACAGGGTCGACTGCTTCTTGTCCCGGCCCACGGAGAAGACCGTCTTCATCATCTTCATGCTGGTGGTGTCGCTGGTGTCGCTGCTGCTCAACGTCATCGAGCTCTTCTACGTCTTCTTCAAGCGGATCAAAGACCGCGTCAAGGGGAAACAGCAGCCCACGCTCTACCCCGGCGGCGGCACCCTGAGCCCCACCCCCAAGGAGCTGTCGACCACCAAGTACGCCTACTACAACGGCTGCTCCTCCCCCACCGCCCCGCTCTCACCCATGTCCCCCCCGGGCTACAAGCTCGCCACGGGGGAGCGAGGAACCGGCTCGTGCAGGAACTATAACAAGCAGGCCACCGAGCAGAACTGGGCCAACTACTCCACGGAGCAGAACCGGCTCGGCCAGAACGGGGGAGGGAGCACGATCTCCAACTCCCACGCGCAGGCCTTTGACTTTCCCGACGACACCCACGAGCACAAGAAGCTGTCGTCGTCCGCCGGCCACGAACTGCAGCCGCTGGCGCTGATGGACGCCAGGCCATGTAGCCGCGCCAGCAGCCGGATGAGCAGCAGGGCGAGACCGGATGACCTGGACGTGTAAAACCGGGTCACTAATGTTCATCCAGAAGGTGGGACTAACCTCAGTCTCTGTCCTCAGATTAGAGACTCTGTCAGTCAGAGACATTAAACCCTTCTATGTAACACTTTCAAAGGTACAACATGCAACTATTTTTTTTTTCTTTGTTACTTTTTAGCTTTAGGGGAAAAGAAAATGCCATAGAAAATGTTCGAGAGTTTAAAAAAAAAAAATAACAAAAACAAAAAAAAAAAAACAGTTCAAAATTACTTTTTAACCCAGGCCGCAGATAAAAAGCCCCAAATCAGCATTTGATATTTGATCGCCCCCGAATCAATCACCTTGTCTGAACGCTTCTGAGACGTGATTGGTGAGCCCCGCCGACATGTCGCAGGCTCCGCCCACAGATCCAGTGTGTTAGATTTATTTCAGGAGTGAAGAACACGGCAAAGAGAGGACCAAAGTCGGTCACTCTTTGAAGAAAGGCGTCCATGCCTCCCCCACGTTTTTAGGGTGCACTATATTGTGAAAACACTGTACTTTGGCATGGGCCGCAGGAAATAGTTTAGGGTCAAGTTCGGTTTTAAATCTGGTGAAACAGGGATTTATGGAACGATAAAACTCCCACCAACAGCTCGAACGCGTACAACAACCCGCCGACACTGAAAACTGTGCAGTCTGACGTTGAAGGCTTTTCTTTTCAGTTTAACGTGTCTCTGCTAAACCTCCCGTGGACGTCAGCTTTCCAGAACACTCTCGGTCCTCCAGGATAACTGGACCACTTGGTTCTGGTTCTGTGGAGTGATCACTTTTCTCAGAAGAATCAAACTGGAACATCGCTTCGTTTTGTGGGAAAGTCACCTGCAGTTAGCTGGATCACGTAACTTTGTAATGTTTAGAAAGTTAGAGGTAACTGAGGTTAATTGGGTAATATTTAGTTAAGTTCAGCTAAATTTAGCTGACTCTGATAAACTTGTAATGTTAGGACATTTGAAATCTGATAAAATTAGTAATCTCTGATAGACTTGTTATGTTTATCAAATTGAAATTAACTATTAAAGTTAATTGACTTTGGTATATTTGGAATGTTTATGAGGTTGAAGTTGGCTAAAGCTAGCTGGCTCAACTAAACCTGTAATTTTTATCAAGTTAAAGTTAGCTAGAGTTAGCTGGCTCAGATAAACTTGTAATTTTTATCAAGTTAAAGTTAGCTAAAGTTTTGCTGACTCCAGTAAACTTAAAAGTTATAGTTAGTGCCTGTAAACTTGTTATATTAGCACAATTAAGATTAGCTTAAACTCTTCTGGCTCCAGTTACTCTTAAACTCTTAAACTCTTCTGGCTAAAGTTAGCTGAGGTTAGCTGGCTCCAGTAAACTTGTCACATTAAGGCAGTTAAAGGTAGCTGAAGTATCTGTCTCTGGTAAACTTGTAATTTTTAGACCGCTCAAGTTAGCGGAAGTTATTAGCGCCTCCTCAGGAACGTGGACACGTGTCTGTTAGCTGCAGAAGATGTTCTGAAATCTCTCCTCAGTTTACGAACCACGTTAGATCAGGGTCATTCTGCTGAATCGGTGCCGTTTGTTTTAACGCTTGAAAAATTAAACTCAGTCATGTTACCAAAACTGTAAAAAGCATGGGAAGAAACGTATATGAGTTTTTAGCATCATACTAGAAAATAACAACGAATAACTTGAGGGCACTGGGCACATTATACTGATTTACAAAAATATGTATTTCTTAAATAGGCAAATGACAAAAATAATTTGAGTAAAAAGACAGTAAGTTCAGGTTGACCTAGTTTTAAAATCATGAGATACACAGACAAAAAAAAACTCACTTTTGACCTTTAGACGATCTAAATGATGCAACTTCCTGGAACTTGTGACCTGAGGAACGTTCCACATTTTTCAGGAAGGGGGGGCACGTTATGGTAACAGCACTGAGTGAAAACCTGGAGACCTGAAGAAAATATACATTTTAACGAAAATATTGTGAATTTTATGTGCAATAAAATGTATTCAGAGCATACACAATATATGGAATTACACGACAATGCACAGAAAATATACGTTTTGAAGCATTTTACCAATCACATTAGCGTTTGAGAGTGGGGACAGAAACGCCCTTTTTTCAGTATTTTAGGTGGTTTTTGATTAATATTTTAAAGCTCATAATTTGAATTTGCAGTGGAGCAAATATGCAGGACACTTTATTTAATAATAAAATGTATTTTACTGTAAAATTTCACACATAGTTTTAGATACAAATTGTCCTGAGGACTCAAGCGGCACCCGTTGGGTAGAATGACTCATCACATGGTTGAGATGAAATAATCCGGCAAGCTGAGAGGAAATGCCTGACAGCCTTGTCTGACTGCACCACGTCACGGGAAAAAACGCCATAAACACCCTGTTTTAGCTCTGCAACATAAATCTGAAGACGGAACCGGGTCTGGGCGCTCGTCGGTGTTTCCTTGCAGCTGTTCGAGCAGCTGCAGCCTCCAGACCGGCGGCGTTAACGTTCCCGCCGCTCTCACGAAGCCTCGCTGCAGCTGTTGGTGTTTTTTTTTTTTAATGAAAGAGCTCTGGTGAGAGGTGAAGCGTCCCGTGTTCACGCTCTGAACCGAGGTCGCGTCTGGACGGCGGCGGCGTCCCTCAGACGGTTTCTTCTGGCCTGCTGGTCTCAGTGAAACCAGGAGTCCTCGTCTGCTCGTCGTCATGAACGACTGTAAGGAGCAGGGCTTGACACTGCTTTACTAGCATTTAGCCAACCGGCTAAATGCTAGTAAAATTTGGCTGTGGCTAGTAACAATTTCTGTCTCACAAGCAACTTTGGCTGATAACTTATATAACAATAGTTGTGCCAATTGTTTGTATTTAAAATGTAAATGCAAGAATATTGTGAAGAAGAAAAACAACTGACAGCAAAACTGTGGCTAGCATAAAGACTAAATGGCTAATGGCCAAAAAAGTTAGCGTCAAGCCCTGGTAAGGAGGGTTCATCATTCGGCTCGTTTGACTCATAAAAGGGTTTTACGTCAGATCTACATTTACACGTGTTTCCACGCGTCTGAAGAAACCTAAAAATTAACTACTGTCCCGTATCTCCTCCTCAAAGAAACCACCACCATCTCCACCAACCGCCCACAGAAATGTCTATTTATTGAGAGGAAAGCTCCTTTTTTTGTAACTTTATCAGTCACCGTGGACTGTTCATTCCTGAGAAACTTTGAATTTGTGTGTTTCCTTTTTTTTTTTTTGTCTTATTTAGTGCTTTTTTTTCTTTTTTCTGGGTGTGCGTGAGCGCGTCGGCAGGAGCTCCTACAGAAAGGCTTTATTATTTCTAGAAGAAGACATCCGTGTCTCACGTGTCTTGAGTGAATGTCTCCGTGTTCGTAGGTCTTCTTTAACCCTGGTTTGCTGCTTGACAAGTAGACGTGTAGTACTGTAAATCAAGCTAACTGTTGAATTAAAAAAAATGTGAGTTTTTAGAAGACTGCTCATAGATGAGGACTAATATTTAGTCAGATGTATTAACGTATGCCTTTGTAGCTCCACACCTGTCAGATTCTGGTTCAAACCTGATTTTCTCTGTAATGAAACCTTCCCAAGCGCTCATCACTTCGTCGGTACTTCCATGTCACAGATCTTCCAGCTACATTGGCATTTGCACTGAGATCTTGGTGTTGAAGATGTAATTTGATGCTCGGTATGTGATTAGATTTTATGTTGGAGACGTGTTACTAATTTATTTTACAACCTGGACGTGAAACGCTCCATCTGACCGCTGGTTCTCCTGGAAATCTTCCCGGTTTGTTGCAGGAATTCAGTGTTTAGCCTCGAGGATCCTCTGGTGCACGATCAATAAAGAACAAGTCAATAATTGTATCTGTGGAATGCTCTTCTAACCAATAAATATTTTCTTTCTTAATCTCTGGTTGCTTTGAGTCATTTGCAGTCGTCTGTTCTTCCAGGTTTACAGCCTCGTGTTAAAGTTCGAACGTCTCTGCTAAGACATAAAGATGCTCCGACTGATGAGTACGAGCAAATAAAAGCTCAGTGACGTTATTTATTTAAGAAGAATGAAGCTGAATCTGGTTGGTTGGTGTCAGTCGTCACTGCTGTTTTCCTCTAAAGTCACTATTTATTATTATACAACTGCAACTTTCTTCTCGTCACGTTTTTACAAAATACAAAAAACTTTTCCTTCATTAAGTTGTGGCTTTTTTTTGGCAAAACAAACTACGGCTTGAAACTATGTGAAAGTTGCACATTTTTTCTTGAAATTTTTTTTTTCTCATAAAATTTAAATGTAAAATTTGCCATTTTTTTCCCCATAAAATCACGTTTTTTTTTATAATGATGCAAAGTTTTTCTCACACAACTGTGAGTTTTTGAAAAGTTTCCTTTTTTTACTCAAATCTTTTTTTCCTTGAAAATAAAGATTTTTTTCTGCGAAAATCTATTTTTTTGGGCAAAAATCAATACTTTTGTTCCTTTAAATCATCAGTTTTGTTTCTTGAATTTACATTTTTCTTATAAAATAAAAACAAACAACTTTTTCTGTTAAAATCAGGATATTTTTGTGAAAAGTTGTTGCTTGTCGGTAAAATTTTATAATCAAATTTGTCATAAAATTGTGACTTTTCGGTGAAAATCACAACTTTTTTCTCATAAAGTCGCAGAATTTTTAACTTAAAAAAATCATAACTTTTTCATAAGAAGTCGTGACTTTTTTTCTAACATTAAATTGTGACTTCAAAGATTAAGACTTTTTTCCCGTAAAACATAAATATTTCTCATGAAATCACATTTTCTTTAAAAAGTCAACTTATCTTTAATCAAAACTTTTTTTCTTGAAAATGAAGATATTTTTCTGCAAAAATCAAACTTTTTGTTTTCAACTTTTGTTCCTTTAAATCATTTTGTTTTCTTGAATTCAAATTTTCTTAAAAAATAAAAACAACTTTTTCTGTTAAAATCAGGACATGTCTGTGAAAAGTTGCTGCTCGTAAGTAAGATTTTAGAATAAAATTTATCATAAAATTGAGACTTTTCGATGAAAATCACAACTTTTTTCTCATAAAGTCGCAGGATTTTTAACTTAAAAAAATCGTAACTTTTTCATGTGAAGTCATGACTTTTTTTCTAACATTAAATTGTGACTTTAAAGAGTAAGACTTTTTTCCTGTAAAACATAAATATTTCTCATGAAATCACATTTTCTTTTAAAAGTCAACTTTTTTTTAATCAAAAACTTTTTTCTTGAAAATTAAGATTTCTTTCTGCAAAAATCACATTTTGTGTTTTTGACTTTTGTTCCTTTAAATCATCTTTTTTTTTTAATTCACATTTTACGTAAAAAATAAAAACAAACAACTTTTTCTGTTAAAATCAGGACATTTTTGTGAAAATTTTAGAATAATATTTGTCATAAAATTGTGACTTTTGATGAAAATCACAATTTTTTTCTTGTAAAGTCGCAGGATTTTAACGTAAAAAAAATGTAACTTTTTCATGTGAAGTCGTGACTTTTTTCCAACATTAAATTGTGACTTCAAAAAGACTTTTTTTTCTTTTTTTATTTCTCATGAAATCACATTTTCTTTTAAAAGTCAACATTTTTTAATCAAAACTTTTTTTTAAGCAGAAATAAAGGCTTTTTTGGCCAAACCTTTTTTTTTTTAATGTATTTTATTGTCAAGTTACAACTTCTGTTTTTGCACGGCCAAAACTTTTCTCTTAAAAACATTTTTATTGCAAAAATCATTCCAGCTTATTTTTAGTTAAAAATGTTTTTAAAAAAATTGTGACTTTTTCATGAAAAACTTTTTTCTGATAAAGTCACTACTTTTTATTTTCAGTTGCAACTTTCTTCACAACTTTTTTTAAACAAACTTTTTTTTTGTAAAGTTTTTTTTCACCCTCAAAAACCTTTTTGAATATTTTTCTTGAAATATTAAGATTTTTTCTCAGATAATTGAAAATTTTGTTCTTGAAAATTGCAACTTTTTTGGGGCCAAAATTTTAGTTTCACATAAAACCAGAACTGTATTTTCATAGTTTTGAGTTTTTTTTTCCTTTTTTTTTTTTTTTTGTTTTTGCTTGTCTATCCAGGACGTCCAGGATCAGTTTTTTCTGCGCCCGTCCGTACGGTCTCGTAGAAAATCTAAGTCCAGCAGAACCGACAGAATTTTTGCGCAGAAGAAGACAACAGGACGACTGGACGACCTCCTTCAACACCAGTCAGTGACGTCGCTGGTTCCTGTTTATCAGTCTGTCCCGTGGTTCTGAAGGACTTCTGGTCCATTCTTCTTCAGGCGTTGCTTCATTCACTAACCATGACCCCTCCACCACCGTGCTTCACAGTGGGTTTCATCTTCTGACTGTTCTGTCATGGACTTGAACATCTAACGTTCTCAGTGAGGTCCGTTGGTCTGAGCTGGAGCTCTTGGGTTCTTTGAAATTTGACGTCCACCTCTGGGAAGACAGACAGTTGTCTTTTCACTCATTAATAGTCCTTCTCGCTGTCGAACTTGGGACTCCAGATGGTTCAGAAATGCTTTTCAATCTTCCACATTTACGTGCAGCAACAGCTGCTTTTCTTAAGACCATCGCTGACGCCTTTCCCTCTTGGCATTGTGTTTATACACACTTGGATGGTGGAAAACCGCCAAACTACCAAAACATCTGCATCCAGGATAATTACCTGACTGCAACTCTTAAATCCTGAGGAAGCAGGAAGAAATGATTTTTCTTTGATTTCTTTTATTTTTTATTAAATAAATAACAGTTGAAGACCATCATTAAGGTTTATAATGTATGTTTTTGATTGTTGGCTGGTGAAATCATTCCCTCCCTCTTCATCTTCATCTTGTCAGGCAGCAGCCACCTCCGGACCAGACGGACTTTCATGGTCCCACAGAAGAACCATCTGATGGGGTTCTGGTGTTGGTTTATGCTCCATCCAGAGCTAATGAAGCTGTGGTGTTAGCTTTGACAGCTCATCGGACGGATGGCCGGCTGATCCCCGGCCTCTCCGATCGTGTTTGACGTCTCCTCGGAGCGGTGTTTTTAGGAGTCCAGCTCCACATTCCTCACATGCCAGCTGCCACATGCCGTTACTGGCCGCTGTGCTGGCTGGACTGGAAAACTGTTGGCCCGGAGCGAAGGCCGGCCGAAGACTCCACGTTAACGTTCTCACATCTGCAGCAACAAGATGAAGAGAGCCGGTCGTGTGACGCCGCCCAAACCTGATCAGACCACATGGAGGAGGCTGAACCCAGAAGACTCGGTCCTGGTCTGTGATAGGTTTCCAGTTCAGGCAGGTGTTCAGAGACCCAGGATGGAGACAACAGGAGGACCAGAGACAAAAACAAGAACCAGAGACCCCCATGGGAGGACCAGGGACAAAAAACAGAGACTACCACATTTGGGTCAGGGACAAAAACAAGAACCTTCTGAACAGAGATCTCCTGAAACTACCACAGGAGGACCAGGTACCACTACAAGAAGACCAGACACTTCTACAGGAGAACCAAAGATCTCCACAGGAGGACCAAGAGCACCACAAGAAGACCAGAGACAAAAACAAGAACCAAAGACTACCACAGGAGGTCCAGGGACCACTACAAGAGGACCAGAGACCTCCTGAAACCACCACAGGAGGACCAGAGACCACCAGAAGAGGACCAGAGACCTCTACAAGAGGACCAGAGACTTCTACAGGAGAACCAGAAACCTCTACAGGAGGACCAGAGACCTCTACAGGAGGACCAGAGACCACTACAGGAGGACCAGGGACCACTACAAGAGGACCAGATACCTCTACAGGAGGACCAGAAACCTCTACAGGAGGACCAGAGACCTCTACAGGAGGACCAGAGACCTCCACAGGAAGACCAGGGACCACTACAAGAGGACCAGATACCTCTACAGGAGGACCAGAAACCTCTACAGGAAGACCAGAGACCTCTACAGGAGGACCAGAAACCTCTACAGGAAGACCAGAAACCTCTACAGGAGAACCAGAGACCTCTACAAGAGGACCAGAGACCACTACAGGAGGACCAGAGATCTCTACAGGAGGACCAGAGACCTCTACAGGAGGACCAGAGACCTCTACAGGAGGACCAGAAACCTCTACAGGAGGACCAGAGACCTCTACAGTAGGACCAGAGACCTCTACAGGAGGACCAGAGTCCTCTACAAGAGGACCAGAGATCTCTACAAGAGGACCAGAAACCTCTACAGGAGAACCAGAGATCTACAACTTGAACAGCGGCAAACAGTACAATTGTTATTCACACATTAATAACAATCACATTTATATTAATAATAATGAGTCATTTTTGGAACGTAGAAAGAATTGTAGAACATCTATTGAGGTTGATTTTGGTTCAGAAGTGATGGAGATTTTTTCCTCTGAAAAATAGATCAGAAGATCAGACCACATGGAGGAGGTTGGTTGACGGTCCTCTAAAGACGACCACAAGGAAGAAATATTAATAACAGGTTACTTATCAGTTTTCAGAAATAAGTTTCTACTCACACACTTAATCAGAGAAAAAACTAAGTTGTTCATATCAGTGGGAAGGAAATGACATTAATGTACATAATTAAAAGGGAAACATTCACGTGGTGGCAGAACACAAGCTCTTCCTCTGGTGTCTGTTGGACCTGCAGGATCTGGTGTTGGACATCTGGACCCACCTGGACGAGCAGCTGGTCCTGGTTCCTGTGCAGCTCAGAGGACCAGAGGCAGCTGTTCTCTCATCACATCCACCCGCCGACATGTTTCTTTTCTGCACGTCTGACAAACACGCAACCACAATCGTTCCAGCGTGACTGAGGTCAAACTGCAGGTCCACCCTGAGACGAGCTCCGAGGACGAGGACGGTCCACAGAAAAATATGAGCTCCAGTATTTTCACCAGCGGGACGGGTTTGTTAGAGGCTGATGTCTTGGACTCTTCCAGAAGCTACTCGGTAGGTTTTATCTTCTCTTTGAACGGCTGGTTGTGATGCTGCACATCTGCACACCAGTGTTTCCATCACCTCCTGACCGCGGTCCTTCCTGCAAAACAGCGAAGACTAGTAGTCTTGTTGAAATTTTATGACACAATTATTTTATGACGCAATTTTACAATAAAACTGTGAATATTTGTTGAAATATTTGTAAATTTCATGATTTTAAATACTCCTTAGTATGTTAACATGTTTTAATTGGTTTATCACGTATGTAACATGCTCCAGTTGGCGTGTGAACATGTTTTAATTGGTTTATCACGTATGTAACATGCTCCAGGACATGTTAACATGTTTTAATTGATTTAACACATATGTAGCATGCTCTAGTTGGCATGTTAACATGTTTTAATTGGTTTAACACGTATGTAGCATGCTCCAGTTGGCGTGTTAACAAGTTTTAAGTGGTTTAACTGGTATGTAACATGCTCCAGGGCATGTTAACATGTTTTAATTGGTTTATCACGTATGTAGCATGCTCCAGTTGGCGTGTTAACATGTTTTAAGTGGTTTAACAGGTATGTAGCATGCTCCAGTTGGCGTGTTAACATGTTTTAAGTGGTTTAACACATATGTAACATGCTCCAGTTGGCATGTTAACATGTTTTAATTGGTTTAACATGTAGGTAACATGCTCCAGTTGGCGTGTTAACAAGTTTTAAGTGGTTAAACAGGTATGTAGCATGCTCCAGTTGGCGTGTTAACATGTTTTAAGTGGTTTAACACATATGTAGCATGCTCTAGTTGGCATGTTAACATGTTTTAATTGGTTTAACACGTATGTAGCATGCTCCAGTTGGCGTGTTAACATGTTTTAATTGGTTTAACATGTAGTTAACATGCTCCAGTTAGCGTGTTAACATGTTTTAATTGATTTAACACATATGTAGCATGCTCTAGTTGGCATGTTAACATGTTTTAATTGATTTAACACATATGTAGCATGCTCTAGTTGGCATGTTAACATGTTTTAATTGATTTAACACATATGTAGCATGCTCTAGTTGGCATGTTAACATGTTTTAATTGGTTTATCACGTATGTAGCATGCTCCAGTTGGCATGTTAACATGTTTTAATTGATTTAACACATATGTAGCATGCTCTAGTTGGCATGTTAACATGTTTTAATTGATTTAACACATATGTAGCATGCTCTAGTTGGCATGTTAACATGTTTTAATTGGTTTATCACGTATGTAGCATGCTCCAGTTGGCATGTTAACATGTTTTAATTGGTTTAACACGTATGTAGCATGCTCCAGTTGGCGTGTTAACATGTTTTAATTGGTTTAACATGTAGTTAACATGCTCCAGTTAGCGTGTTAACATGTTTTAATTGGTTTATCACGTATGTAGCATGCTCCAGTTGGCATGTTAACATGTTTTAATTGGTTTAACACGTATGTAGCATGCTCCAGTTGGCGTGTTAACATGTTTTAATTGGTTTAACATGTAGTTAACATGCTCCAGTTAGCGTGTTAACATGTTTTAATTGGTTTAACACGTATGTAACATGCTCCAGGACATGTTAACATGTTTTAATTGATTTAACACATATGTAGCATGATCTAGTTGGCATGTTAACATGTTTTAATTGGTTTAACATGTATGTAACATGCTCCAGTTAGCGTGTTAACATGTTTTAAGTGGTTTAACACGTATGTAGCATGCTCCAGGACATGTTAACATGTTTTAATTGATTTAACACATATGTAGCATGCTCTAGTTGACATGTTAACATGTTTTAATTGGTTTATCACGTATGTAGCATGCTCCAGTTGGCGTGTTAACATGTTTTAAGTGGTTTAACACGTATGTAGCATGCTCTAGTTGGCATGTTAACATGTTTTAATTGGTTTATCATGTATGTAGCATGCTCCAGTTGGCGTGTTAACATGTTTTAAGTGGTTTAACATGTATGTAACATGCTCCAGTTAGCGTGTTAACATGTTTTAATTGGTTTAACATGTATTTAACATGCTCCAGTTGGCGTGTTAACATGTTTTAATTGGTTTAACACATATGTAACATGCTCCAGGGCATGTTAACATGTTTTAATTGGTTTAACATGTAGGTAACATGCTCCAATTGGCGTGTTAACATGTTTTAAGTGGTTTAACACATATGTAACATGCTCCAGTTGGCGTGTTAACATGTTTTAAGTGGTTTAACACTTATGTAACATGCTCCAGTTGGCGTGTTAACATGTTTTAAGTGGTTTAACAGGTATGTAACATGCTCCAGGGCATGTTAACATGTTTTAATTGGTTTAACATGTAGGTAACATGCTCCAGTTGGCGTGTTAACATGTTTTAATTGGTTTATCATGTATGTAGCATGCTCCAGTTGGCGTGTTAACATGTTTTACGTGGTTTAACATGTATGTAACATGCTCCAGTTAGCATGTTAACATGTTTTAATTGGTTTAACACATATGTAGCATGCTCTAGTTGGCATGTTAACATGTTTTAATTGTTTAACATGTATGTAGCATGCTCCAGTTGGCGTGTTAACATGTTTTAAGTGGTGTAACTGTATTTAACATGCTCCAGTTGGCATGTTAACATGTTTTAATTGGTTTAACATGTATGTAGCATTCTCCAATTGGCATGTTAACATGTTTTAATTGGTTTATCACGTATGTAGCATGCTCCAGTTGGCGTGTTAACATGTTTTAAGTGGTGTAACATGTATTTAACATGCTCCAGTTGGCATGTTAACATGTTTTAATTGGTTTAACATGTATGAAGCATGCTCCAATTGGCGTGTTAACATGTTTTAAGTGGTTTAACACATATGTAACATGCTCCAGTTGGCGTGTTAACATGTTTTAAGTGGTTTAACAGGTATGTAACATGCTCCAGTTGGCGTGTTAACAAGTTTTAAGTGGTTTAACAGGTATGTAACATGCTCCAGGGCATGTTAACATGTTTTAATTGGTTTAACACGTATGTAGCATGCTCCAGTTGGCGTGTTTACATGTTTTTAGTGGTGTAACATGTATTTAACATGCTCCAGTTGGCGTGTTAACATGTTTTAAGTGGTTTAACATGTAGGTAACATGCTCCAGTTGGCGTGTTAACATGCTTTAATTGGTTTAACACGTATGTAGCATGCTGTAGCGTCAGCTAACAGGTGTGCTTCACCTCAAACATCGACTCTAGGAGGGTCTGGTAGCAGTAAAAAGCTGTTTTTTCTCCACTGTTGGATTTTAAACACTCTGGGAGTCTTTTTCCTGTAAAAACTCTGTTCTCTAGATGTTTGTGTCGTGTTGAAAAGCTGCTGGATTTACGAGTTTGTGATTGTGTGGAAGCTGCTGGTTGGGGGGGGGGGGGTTGGTCCTCTTTCTGTGGTAGCGGGTCCTCTGTAGTGGGCTGAGATGGTTGTAAAACTGTTAAATTTATTTTGTCAGACTAGACGCTGACTCTGAATACATACCAGCTGACTGCTACAACCCCAACTCACCAAATGTGACTGAATCAGACTTATTTAACCAGCAAACACTGCACAAATAAAAAAAAAACTAGGTTGTTCAGGGGGGTTGTTCTCTGTGTAGCTTCAACAGAATCTTTGAACAACGGTCCATAAACGTCTGGAACTGAGGACAGCAGTTGTCCCAGTCCCAGTCCCAGTCTCCACAGCCGTCCTGGATCTTCTGCTTCATGATGCTGCAGATGTTTTCAGCTGGTGAAAGGGCTGGAGTCTGTTGAAGCTGAAATTATGGAAACTCAGAGTAACTTAACCCGGGGAAAGAGAGTTGAGACAGCTTGTGTCTGGAGTCGACCATGTGACCATGACCTGGTCTCTTCATCCACATGAAGCTGAAACAGGTTTAACTTAATCAGTTGATAAAGAACATTCATGAGATGTCTGAGGAGTCACTGGTCCTTTAACAGGCCGAAGACGCCGCGCTGGTCTTAATTCGTCCAGAAAGTGTGTGGAGGACTCCAACGGATAGTTTGGCGAAGCCTGATTAGTTTTATTAGAGCTTTAGGTGTAGCGTTTTTCTGCACGGTTACATAACCCGTTTACAGCCGTGTTCAGAATCACAGCAGAGCTCAAAATCCTTAAATTAGCTTTTATTTCCAAACACCCAGACGCACTGGGAACATATTCTAAACCAGAACATTAAAAAAATAGTTTTTAAATCCAGGGAATAAAGAAAGAGGAAAGTCAGGCAGGTCAAACACATCACTCTGTCCATCACAAATATCACCCATCATCTGCCAATACCACCTTGGGTTATTTTATTTGATTTTTTTTTTTAGCTTTTTATTTATTTGGAAATGTCAGTTTTGTTCATAACAGCAGGAATGCTGAACGCAGCCTAATTAGAGGGAGTGGTATGCAGAGCTGTGAGAAAAGTGGCTCATAAGTGGTTTCTAGCCCCTTTTTAAATTTTTTTCTTTTCTTTTGTTTTCTTTTCTTTTTTTTTTTTTTTTTTTTTTTTTTTAGTTGTTATTTCCTGGCCACAAACATACAAGTCATCAGAGAAGAATTTCACAGGATTTGGGATAGTCTCCATGATTTAGAAGTTGACATCATTAATGGTTCAAAATAAGTTTTTAATAGCATCCTGCTGTTAAAGACGTTTCCCGACCCCACCATCTGGAGCGGGATCAGCCCAGTCCAGTTCTGGTGAGTCCGTGTGAATCGTAGCCTCGGCCTCGGTCTGGTCTCCTGGTGCTGGAGAACATCTGCTTCGAGGTCCAGAGATGGTGTTCTGCAGACCTTGGTTGAAAATCATCTCCAACCAGTCCAACCAGTCTCCTCTGACATCAACGGGACATCTTCGTCCACACAAGTGTCGTCTCCGGAACCGTTTTCGGTAAACCAGAAACCAGTAAATCAGTTTTTCCTGGATGCTAACATTAGCTGACTGTCAAAGTGGCCCTGCTATGCTGGCGTACGCTATCAAAGCTTTAATTACTACTTATCATTTTTTTGTAAAAGAGAATTTCACAGTATTACAACTTTCTGTTTGAAAGAAAAAAAACTCAAATTTTGACAAAAATAAATATAATTGTAACTTTTTGTCCTAAAATCAGGTAGTTTCTGTTTTGTAAAAAGTAACATTTAGTTGTAAAATGATTAATCTTCCAGGATAGAGGCTTTTTATCGTAAAGTCACAAATTTGAGAAAATCTGGAAAATTTCACATAAAATTTCTTCAGCTGAAATTGCGACTTTTTGGACAAAGAATTCTCATAATTTTGTTGTCTTAAAATCAGGAATTTTTTTTTCATAATTTGCAAAGTTTTTTTTGTAAAAAGCAATGTTTAGTTGTAAAATTATTAATATTCCAGGATAGAGGCTTTTTATCGTGAAGTCACAAATTTGAGAAAATCTGGAAAATTTCATATAAAATGTCTTCAGCTGAAATTGCGACTTTTTGGACAAAGAATTCTCATAATTTTGTTGTCCTAAAATCAGGAATTTTTTTTTCATAATTTGCAAAGTTTTTTTTTGTAAAAAGCAATGTTTAGTTGTAAAATTATTAATATTCCAGGATAGAGGCTTTTTATCGTAAAGTCACAAATTTGAGAAAATCTGGAAAATTTCATATAAAATGTCTTCAGCTGAAATTGCGACTTTTTGGACAAAGAATTCTCATAATTTTGTTGTCTTAAAATCAGGAATTTTTTTTCATAATTTGCAAAGTTTTTTTTTGTAAAAAGCAATGTTTAGTTGTAAAATGATTGATCTTCCAGGATAGAGGCTTTTTATCGTAAAGTCACAAATTTGAGAAAATCTGGAAAATTTCACATAAAATTTCTTCAGCTGAAATTGCGACTTTTTGGACAAAGAATTCTCAAAATTTTGTTGTCCTAAAATCAGGAATTCTTTTCTTCATATTTCATATATGTTTTTTGTTAAAAAGCAATGTTTAGTTGTAAAATTATTAATCTTCCAGGATTGAGACTTTTGATCGTAAAATCACAAATTTAAGAAAATCTGGAAAAATTCACAAAAAGTTTCTTTAGCTAAAATTGTGATTTTTTTTTGGACATAAAATTCTCATATTTGTTGTTTGTACAAAAATCAGGAATTTTTATTGAAAAAAAGTAAATTTTCTGACTTGTGATTCTTGTGAAACTGGATGCTTTTGTTGTAAAACTCGCAAATTTCTGTTGATAAATCACAACATTTTCAAAAATCATGACTTTTTGATGTGAAATGTTTTAAACTTGTCTTCCGTCTTTGCACGCTCAACAAAACAAAGAATTTGTTTCGGAGCCTTAAATTTAACTGGTTCAGGATGGTACGAGGCAGGTTTCAACGCGGCCTGTTCACTGTTCTGGGTTTGGGTTTGTAATTTTTTGTTTAAGCGTCCCGGTGTCCCTGTTCGCAGTAATGGTTGTCCTGTGAGACGGCGGCAGCGTCTGGTAGCTCGGAGCAGCGACGAGGACGAGCAGGAACAAACGGCCGTCTATTCTGCACTTTCAAAGACGGTGTTTAAAGAGGGAAAACTCCTCCCCGAGAGCCCACACAGAAACTTCAGAAGCTTCCTGACAGACTCAACTTCTTTCACACTAAAAGGGTTTTTTTTGTTGTTGAAGACAAAAATGTGGATTTGGATTCTTCAGCATCCAAAACAGACACCCATAATTAAGATATTTCTGTTTCTTCCGTCATGAGTGAAGGGAAGGGCTCTTCGTGTTAGGTGAGAACAAAACAATGACTGAATGACTAGAAGACACCTCTGTAATAACACAGCCCATCCAGGTGAGTCCAGGTGAGTCCAGGTGAGTCCAGGTGAGTCCGGTTTAGTGGATTTCAGAGGAAAGAGAACCTGGTCCTGAAGCAAACCAGAGATGGCTGAATTAGAAACCAGGAGCCAGCAGAGATTGAAACTCGACTGTTGGAGTGAAACCACCGCCGACCTGGCGAACAGCAGGCGCTCACATCTGGAATATGCGCTTTGATCACATCTGAATAGTTTGATTTGAAACTTCCAGCTGTGCAGTAAACGTGTGTTTTTGTCCAAAAACATTCTGGAGGACGTTGATCTGAACGTCCACGTACGTCCACGTCCAGTCTCCTGCTTCCTTTGACAGTCTCACAAATAGAATCGAGGTTTGTCTAATAACCAGCTGTGATGCGTGCAGTTGTTACCGTCTAACCATCTAACATCTGTCCTGCAGGTCTTAGTGGTCTGTCCACCAGGTCTGTCCTCCAGGTCTGTCCACCAGGTCTGTCCTCCAGGTCTGTCCTCCAGACCTGCTAATGATCTAGCGTTCGAGTCCCGGGTTTTTCCCTCAGTGACTCGGTCTGGCGGTCACCAACGCTACAGGGACCACCGTAGATGCAGCGCCACCACAAGGACGCCCCAGCAACGACGCGCCGCTCGGTGGAAAATAAACAGTCTGATTGGCCCAACCAATCAGAAGTTAGAAATGCAAAAAATAAATCAACTACTGATTTAAACAAAATCTGGTCACCCAGTCAGCACTTGGAGTTCGAGAACAGTCAACTTCTGTTTGGGTAGGCAAAACACAGATAACTCTGCCCCCCTGCTGCATTAGCCTCAGTTAGCCTGTTAGCCTCGGTTAGCCTGTAAGCCTCAGTTAGCCTGTTAGCCCCAGTTAGCGTGTTAGCCTGTTAGCCTTGGTTGGCCTTTAAGCCTCAGTTACCCTGTTAGCCCCAGTTAGCCTGATGGTCTGTTAGCCTCAGTTAGGATCAATTAGCCTGTTAGCCCAGTTATCCTGTAAGCCTCAATTAGCCTGTTAGCCCCAGTTAGTCTGTTAGTCTCAGTTAGCCTCAGTTAGGATCAGTTAGCCTGTAAGCCTCAGTTAGCTGGTAAGCCTCAGTTAGCCTGTTGGCCTCAGTTAGCCTGTTAGCCCAGTCAAAATGTTGACTTCAGTTAGCCTGTTGGCCTCAATTATCCTGTTGGCTTCAGTTTGGCTGTTAACCTTGTTTTGCCGGTAAGCCTTAGTTAGCCTGTTAGCCCAGTTAGCCCGTTGGCCTCAGTTAGCCTGTTGGCCTCAGTTATCCTGTTAGCCTTGGTTAGCCGGTAAGCTTCAGTTAGACTGTTAGCCTCAGTTAGCCTGTTGGCCTCAGTTAGCCGGTAAGCCTCAATTAGCCTGTTGGCCTCAGTTAGCCTGTTAGCCTTGGTTAGCCGGTAAGCCTCAGTTAGCCTGTTGGTCTCAGTTAGCCTGTTGGCCTCAGTTAGCCGGTAAGCCTCAGTTAGCCTGTTGGCCTCAGTTAGCCGGTAAGCCTCAGTTAGCCTGTTGGCCTTAGTTAGCCTGTTGGCCTTATTTAGCCTGTTGGCCTCAGTTAGCCGGTAAGCCTCAATTAGCCTGTTGGCCTCAGTTAGCCTGTTAGCCTTGGTTAGCCTTAGGTTAGTTAGCCTCATTTAGCCTGTTGGTCCTCAGTTAGCCTGTTGGCCTCAGTTAGCCTGTTGGCCTCAGTTAGCCTGTTGGCCTCAGTTAGCCTGTTAGCCTCAGTTAGCCTGTTGGCCTCAGTTGCCCAGTGAGTTTGTAGAGAACTCAGTGACTCAGTCTTGTTGGAGAAAGTCAATCGAGGCCACGAGCAGAAAGAGTTTCAGCTTTCTCATGTAAAACCGCTGGATACTGCTGTGTGTGTGCGCGTGTGTGTGCGCGTGTGTATGTGTGTGTGTGTGTGTGTGTGTGTGAGCGTCTGTTCTACATATGGTGTGGTGTTTTCTGCAGAGTCAGTGCTGTTCTCGAACATGCAATTGATTGCTCTGCGGCTTTGCCGGCCAAAAGCAGTTAAAAATACTCGGCCCGACCAAATGAGGTGCAATTTGTTTGTTTCTCTTTGAGCCTGCAAAGTGGAACCATGTGAAGCAAAGACTTTTATTTCCTCAAGGCTTTTCTTTCTTGTCTTCTTTGAAAATAATTGGAAATCTCAATATTCTTGTTACCACATTTCAAACATAATTACAAGCTGTGTTCATTGTTCTGCTGTCTTATGTGGTCTGATGGATTTTTTTCTGCCTTGAAAAAGCTCATATTTTTCTGTCTTTGTACTAATTTGTTTCAAAACTGCTCTTTTAATGACGATGCGGGGGCCAAAACACAATGAAGCGGCTCCAGACTCGAGGTTTTTCAGCAGAAGCTGAGCGTCCTACAGGAGATGATGAATCTCCACGTGTCTCCTTGGACGGTGAAGGTGACGAAGTTGTGAGGGCGGATTCTGACGTGAAGCTCCGCCCCCACAGCCACAGAGTGACGACAACGCTCAGACCAACGTTAACCTCTGAGGACTGTAATCAAGAAAGGACGAAACCTGCAGGAAGAGAGCGATGGGCCTCCCTAAGCAACCTAAGGGAGGATTCAGAGGAGGGAGGAAGCTTCAGAGGAGGGAGGAAGATTCAGAGGAGGGAGGAAGATTCAGAGGAGGGAGGAAGATTCAAAGGAGGGAGGACGATTCAGAGGAGGGAGGAAGATTCAAAGGAGGGAGGAAGATTCAGAGGAGGGAGGAAGATTCAGAGGAGGGAGGAAGATTCAAAGGAGGGAGGAAGATTCAGAGGAGGGAGGAAGATTCAAGGAGGGAGGAAGATTCAGAGGAGGGAGGAAGATTCAAAGGAGGGAGGAAGATTCAGAGGAGGGAGGAAGATTCAGAGGAGGGAGGAAGATTCAGAGGAGGAGGAAGATTCAAAGGAGGAGGAAGATTCAGAGGGAGGAGGAAGATTCAAAGGAGCAGAGAGGAGGAAGATTCAAAGAAGGAGGAGGGAGGAAGATTCATTCAAGGAGGGAGGAAGATTCAGAGGAGGGAGGAAGATTTTCAGAGGAGGGAGGAGGAGATTCAAAGGAGGGAGGAAGATTCAGGAGTAGAGGGAGAAGGGAGGAAGATTCAGAGGAGGGAGGAAGATTCAGATGAGGGGAGGAAGATCAGAGGGAGGAAGATTCAGAGGAGGGAGGAAGATTCAAGGAGGAGGAGGAGGGAGATTCAAGGAGGAGGGAGGAAGATTCAGAGGAGGGAGGGATTCAGAGGAGGGGAGGAGATTCAAAGGAGGAGGAAGATTCAGAGGAGGGAGGAGGAAGAGGAGGAGGAAGATTCAGAGGAGGGAGGAAGATTCAAGAGGAGGGAGGAAGATTCAAGGAGGGAGGGAAGATTCAGGGAGGAGAGGAGGGAGGAGATTCAGGAAGGAGGGAGGAAGATTCAGAAGGGAGGAGGGAGGAAGATTCAGAGGAGGGAGGAAGATTCAGAGGAGAGAGGAAGATTCAAAGGAGGGAGGAAGATTCAGAGGGGAAGATTAGGGAGGAAGATTCAAAGGAGAAGGAGGAGGAAGATTCAAGGAGGGGAGGAGATTCAGAGGAGGGGAGGAAGATTCAAAGGAGGGAGGAAATTCAGAGGAGGGAGGAAGATTCAAAGGAGGGAGGAGGAGGATTCAGGGAGGAGATCAGAGGAGGGAGGAAGATTCAAAGGAGGGAGGAAGATTCAGAGGAGGGAGGAAGAGGAAGATTCAGGAGGAAGATTCAGAGGAGGGAGGAAGATAGGAGGGAGGAAGAAGATTCAAGGAGGGAGGACGATTCAAAGGAGGGGAAGATTCAGAGGAGGGAGGAGGATTCAGAAGGAGGAGATTCGGAGGAAGATTCAGAGGAGGGAGGAAGATTGAGGAAGAAGGAGGAGGGAAGATTCAGAGGAGGGAGGAAGATTCAAGGAGGGAGGGGGAGGAAAGATTCAGGAGGAAGGAAGATTCAGAGGAGGAGGAGATTCAGAGGAGGAGGAAGATTCAAGGAGGGAGGGGAGGAAGATTCAAAGGAGGGAGGAGGAGGAGGAAGATTCAGATTCAGAGGAGGGAGGATTCCGAAGAAGGAGGGAGGAAGATTCAGGGAGGAGGGAGGAAGATTCAAAAGGAGGGAGGAAAGATTCAGAGGAGGGAGGAAGATTCAGAGGAGAAGATTCAGAGGAGGGAGGAAGATTCAAGAGGAGGGAGGAAGATTCGAGGATGAGGAAGGAGGGAGGAAGATTGGAGGGAGGGATTCAAAGGAGGGAGGGAAGATTAAGAGGAGGGAGGAAGATTCAGAAGGAGGGAGGAGATTCAGAGGAGGAGGAAGATTCAAGGAGGAGGGAGGAAGATTCAGAGGAGGGAGGAAGAAGATTCAGAGGAGGGAGGAAGAAAGGAGGGAGGAAGATTCAGAGGAGGGAGGAAGATTCAAAGGAGGGAGGAAGATTCAAGGAGGAGGAGAGGAGGAGGAGGAGGAAGATTCAGAGGAGGGAGGAAGATTCAAAGGGGAGGAAGATTCAAAGGAGAGGAAAGATTCAGAGGAGGGAGGAAGATTCAGAGGAGGAGGAAGATTCAAAGGAGGGAGGAAGATTCAGAGAGGAGGGAGGAAGATTCAGAGGGAGGAAGATTTCAAAGGAGGGAGGAAGATTCAGGAGGGAGGAGGGAGGAAGATTCAGGAGGAGGGAAGGAGGAGGAAGATTCAAAGGAGGGAGGAAGATTCAGAGGAGGAGGAAGATTCAAGGAGGAGGGAGGAAGATTTCAGAGGAGGGAGGAAGATTCGAGGAGGGAGGAAGATTCAAAGGGAGGGAGAAGAGGAGGGAGGAAGATTCAGAGGGAAAGATTCAAGGAGGAGGGAAGATTCAGAGGAGGGGAGGAAGATTGGAGGAGGGAGATTCAAAGAGGGAGGAAGATTCAGGAGGAGGATGGAGGAAGATTTAGGAGGAGGGAGGAAGATTCAAAAAGAGGAGGCAGGGAGGAGGGAGAAGATTCAAGGAGGGAGGAAGATTCAGAGGAGGGAGGAAGATTCAAAGGAGGGAGGAAGATTCAAAGGAGGGAGGAAGATTCAAAGGAGGAGGGAGGAGGGAGGAAGATTCAGAGGAGGGAGGAAGATTCAGAGGAGGGAGGAAGATTCAGAGGAGGGAGGAAGATTCAAAGGAGGGAGGAAGATTCAGAGGAGGGAGGAAGATTCAAAGGAGAGGAAGGGAGGAAGATTCAGAGGAGAAGGAGGGAAGATTCAGGGAGGAGGGAGGAAGATTCAAAGGAGGGAGGAAGATTCAAGGAGGAGGAGGAAGATTCAGAGGAGGGAGGAAGATTCAAAGAGGGGGAGGAAGATTTCAGAGGAGGGAGGAAGATTCAAAGGAGGGAGGAAGATTCAAGGAGGGGGAGGAAGATTCAAAGGAGGTAGGAAGATTCAAGGGAGGAAGATTCAAGGAGGAGGGAGGAAGATTCAAAGAGGGAGGAAGATTCAAGGAGGGAGGAGGTTCAGAGGAGGGAGGAAAGATTCAGGAGGGGAGGAAGATTCAGAGGAGGGAGGAAGATTCAGAGGAGGGAGGAAGATTCAAAGGAGGGAGGAAGATCAAAGGGGGAGGAAGATTCAGGAGAGGAGATTCGAGATTCAGAGGGAGGAAGATTCAAGGAGGGAGGAAGATTCAAAGGAGGAGGAAGGAAGATTTCAGAGGAGGGAGGAAGATTCAAAGGAGGGAGGAAGATTCAGGAGGGAGATTCAAGGGAGGAAGATTCAGAGGAGGAGAAGATTCAAAGGAGGGAAGGATTCAGAGGAGGAGGAAGATTCAAAGGAGGGAGGATTAGGGAGGAAGAATTCAGGAAAGTTCAGAGGAGGAAGATTAGAGAGAGGAGGAAGATTGAAGATTCAAAGGAGGGAGGAAGATTTCAGAGGAGGGAGGAAGATCGAGACAGGAGGAAGATTCAAAGGAGGAGGAAGATTCAGAGGAGGAGGAGGAAGATTCAAAGGAGGGAGGAAGATTCAAGAGGAGGGAGGAAGATTCAGAGGAGAGGAAGATTCAGAGGAGAGCTTTCAGAGGAGGGAGGAAGATTCAAAGGAGGAGGGAGAGATTCAGAGGAGGGAGGAAGATTCAGAGGAGGGAGGAAGATTCAAAGGAGGGAGGAAGATTCAGAGGAGGGAGGAAGATTCAAAGGAGGGAGGAAGATTCAAGGAGGGAGGAAGATTCAAAGGAGGGAGGAAGATTCAGAGGAGGGAGAGGAGATTCAAAGGAGGGAGGAAGATTCAAAGAAGGAGGGAGGAAGATTCAGGAGGAGGGAGGGAGGAAGATTCAGAGGAGGGAGGAAGATTCAGAGGAGGGAGGAAGATTCAAAGAGGGAGGAGGGAGGGAAGATTCAGAGGAGGGAGAAGATTCAAAGGAGGGAGGAAGAAGGAGGGGAGGAAGATTCAAAGGAGGGAGGAAGATTCAGAGGAGGGAGGAAGATTCAGGGAGGAGGAGGAAGATTCAAAGGAGGGAGGAAGATTCTTCAGAGGAGGGAGGAAGATTCAGAGGAGGAGGGAGGAAGATTCAAAGGAGGGAGGAGATTCAAGGAGGGAGGAAGATTCGAGGAGGGAGGAAGATTCAAAGGAGGGAGGAAGATTCAGAGGAGGGAGGAAGATTCAGAGGAGGGAGGAAGATTCAGAGGAGGGAGGAGATCAAGGAGGGAGGAAGATTCAAAGGAGGGAGGAAGATGAGGAGGAATCAGGGAGGGGAAGATTCAGAGGAGGGAGGAAGATTCAAGGAGGGAGGGAGATCAGAGGAGGGAGGAAGATCGAGGAGGGAGGAAGATTCAAAGGAGGGAGGAGGGAGGAAGATTCAAAGAGAGGGGAGGAAGATTCAAAGGAGGGAGGAAGATTCAAAAGGGAGAAGATTCAGAGGAGGGAGGAAGATTCAGAGGAGGGAGGAAGATCAAAGGAGGGAGATTCAGAGGGGGAGGAGAAGATTCAAAGGAGGGAGGAAGATTCAGAGGAGGAGGAAGATTCAAAAGGAGGGAGGAAGATTCAGAGGAGGGAGGAAGATTCAAAGGAGGGAGGAAGATTCAGAAGAGGAGGGAGGAAGATTCAGAGGAGGGAGGAAGATTCAAGAAGGAGGGAGGGAAGATTCAGAGGAGGGAGGGATTCAAAGGGGAGGAAGATCAGAGGAGGGAGGAAGATTCAGAGGAGGAGGGAGGAAGATTCAAAGGAGGGAGGAAGATTCAAGGAGGGAGGAAGATTCAAAGGAGAGGAGGAAGATTCAGAGGAGGGAGGAAGATTCAAAGGAGGGAGGAAGATTCAAAGGAGGGAGGAAGATTCAAGGAGGGAGAGGAGGGAGGAAGATTCAGAGGAGGGAGGAAGATTCAGAAGAGGAGGGAGGAAGATTCAGAGGAGGGAGGAAGATTCAGAAGGAGGAGAGGAAGATTCAAAGGAGGGAGGAAGATTCAGAGGAGGGAGGAAGATTCAAAGGAGGGAGGAAGATTCAAGGAGGGAGGAAGATTCAGAGGAGGGAGGAAGATTCAGAGGAGGGAGGAAGATTCAGAGGAGGGAGGGAAGATTCAGAGGAGGAGGGAGGAAGATTCAAAGGAGGGAGGAAGATTCAAAGGAGGGGGAGGAAGATTCAGGAGGAGGAGGAAGATTCAGAGGAGGAGGAAGATCAAAAGGAGGGAGAGAAGAGGAAGGAGGGGGGGAAGATTCAGAGGAGGGAGGAAGATTCAAAGGAGGGAGGAAGATTCAGAGGAGGGAGGAAGATTCAAAGGAGGGAGGAAGATTCAGAGGAGGGAGGAAGATTCAGGAGGGAGGAAGATTCAGAGGAGGGAGGAAGATTCAAAGGAGGGAGGAAGATTCAGAGGAGGGAGGAAGATTCAGAGGAGGGAGGAAGATTCAAAGGAGGGAGGAAGATTCAAAGGAGGGAGGAAGATTCAGAGGAGGGAGGAAGATTCAGAGGGAGGGATTAAAGGAGAAGATTCAAAGGAGGGAGGAAGATTCAAAGGAGGGAGGAAGATTCAAAGGAGGGAGGAAGATTCAGAGGAGGGAGGAAGATTCAAAGGGAGGAGAGGAAAGGAGGAGGAAGATTCAGAGGAGGGAGGAGATTCAAGGAGGAGGGGAGGAAGATTCAAAGGAGGGAGGAGATTCAGAGGAGGGGAGGAGAAGATTCAGAGGAGGGAGGAAGATTCAAAGGAGGGAGGAAGATTCAGAGGAAGGGGAAAAGGAGGGAGATTCAGGAGGAGGAGATTCAGAGGAGGAAGATTCAAAGGGAGGAAGATTCGAGGAAGGAGATCAAAGGAGGAGGAAGATTCAGAGGAGGAGGAAGATTCGAGAGGAAGATTCAGAGGAGGGAGGAAGATTCAAAGGAGGGAGGAAGATTCAGAGGAGGGAGGAGGAAGATTCAAAGGAGGGAGGAAGATTCAAAGGAGGGAGGAAGATTCAGAGGAGGGAGGAAGATTCAGAGGAGGGAGGAAGATTCAGAGGAGGGAGGAAGATTCAAAGGAGGGAGGAAGATTCAAAGGAGGGAGGAAGATTCAGAGGAGGGAGGAAGATTCAAAGGAGGGAGGAAGATTCAGAGGAGGGAGGAAGATTCAAAGGAGGGAGGAAGATTCAGAGGAGGGAGGAAGATTCAAGGAGGGGGAGGAAAGGAGGAGGAGGAAGATTCAAAGGAGGGAGGAAGATTCAGAGGAGGGAGGAAGATTCAAAGGAGGGAGGAAGATTCAAAGGAGGGAGGAAGATTCAGAGGAGGGAGGAAGATTCAGGGAGGATCAGGGAGGAGGAAAGGAGGAGGAAGATCAAAGGAGGGAGGGAGGGGAGAAGATCAAAGGAGGGGAAAGATTCAGGAGGGGAGGAAGATTCAAAGGAGGGAGGAAGATTCAAAAGGAGGAGGATTCAGAGGAGGGAGGAAGATTCAAAGGAGGGAGGAAGATTCAAAGGAGGGAGGAAGATTCAAAGGAGGGAGGGAGATTCTGAAGCATCAACATCTGTCCAGAGGCATGAACATCTGTCAGTTGTGTTTATATTCAGGAGCAACCATTTTTTTTAACAGACCAGATGTGATTATTTAGTTGTTAACGTGTCTGAAAACATCTGGAGGAGGTGCATCTGAACCCGAGCTAATCAGATTACATCTGAAGACCGGATCGAACATCTGGAGGAGGTGCAGCTGAACCCGAGCTAATCAGATTACATCTGAAGACCGGATCAAACATCTGGACCGGTGCATCTGAACCCGAGGTAATCAGATTACATCTGAAGACCGGATCAAACATCTGGATCGGTGCATCTGAACCCGAGCTAATCAGATTACATCTGAAGACCGGATCGAACATCTGGAGGAGGTGCAGCTGAACCCGAGCTAATCAGATTACATCTGAAGACCGGATCAAACATCTGGACCGGTGCATCTGAACCCGAGCTAATCAGATTACATCTGAAGACCGGATCAAACATCTGGACCGGTGCAGCTGAACCCGAGCTAATCAGATTACATCTGAAGACCGGATCAAACATCTGGAGGAGGTGCATCTGAACCCGAGCTAATCAGATTACATCTGAAGACCGGATCAAACATCTGGACCGGTGCAGATGAACCCGAGCTAATCAGATTACATCTGAAGACCGGATCAAACATCTGGACCGGTGCATCTGAACCCGAGGTAATCAGATTACATCTGAAGACCGGATCAAACATCTGGACCGGTGCAGATGAACCCGAGCTAATCAGATTACATCTGAAGACCGGATCAAACATCTGGACCGGTGCATCTGAACCCGAGGTAATCAGATTACATCTGAAGACCGGATCAAACATCTGGACCGGTGCAGATGAACCCGAGCTAATCAGATTACATCTGAAGACCGGATCAAACATCTGGAGGAGGTGCATCTGAACCCGAGGTAATCAGATTACATCTGAAGACCGGATCAAACATCTGGACCGGTGCATCTGAACCCGAGGTAATCAGATTACATCTGAAGACCGGATCAAGTCTGGGAACGGTTCTGGAACCTTGATCCCGTCTGATAAGCAACAACAGCTTCATTTTCTAGGACCACTGCTGATTTCTTTCCCTCTTGGCGTTGTGTTATCAGGACACACACCTGAACGCTCCAAACATCTGCTTTCACGGCGGTCTGGTGGTCAGCTGCTCCTGGATCCTCCGGGAGCAGTGAAGGTACCTGGATGGATGACTGACATGTTTTTGAACGTATAGATCTGAGATTGATTCTGTCTGAGACACATTGATCTGAAATCATTAACAGCTGAACAAAACATGATTATAAACTTATTCACGTTTACAGATGTTCAATCTGGAGTCTGTAGAGCGTACTCTGAAGAGTGTGTGTGTGTGTGTGTGTTTGTGTGGGCGTAGGTGCAACCAAGATGGCCGCCCCAGACCATGACATTAGGACATTAGGTGTAAAGAATAAATGTGTCATATACACTCACATGTAAGTTACCCAACTACCAAGAAAACTGTTACCTTTTAAATTTGTTTTCATTGGCTTTCAGCCCCAGTTAAGGAAGTTGTCAGGGTTTCATCAAAGAGAATAAACTTTTTACTGATACATTTCCTGTTTACATGTTGATCTGACTTTATGTGACGGTGGAACAAATGTTGCCAGGTTGGTGCGTGAGAAAGAGCAGCTTTTCAGCATTCCTGTCAACCTCTTTGATACACGCCCTTATCAAACCTCGTTATGTAAATAACGAGGTTTGATAAGGTGATAAGGTTTGATAATAATTGGACAATAAAACTGAAACACCCGGTTTTAGAGCACAATCATTTATTAGTTTGGTGTAGAGCCTCCTTTTGTGGCCAATACGGCGTCAACTCGTCTTGGGAATGACATATTCAAGTCCATCCTTCCTGCAGGACAGTGGTCAGGTCACTATGTGATGCTCCACCGTGTGTGTGTGTGTGTTTGTATGCTGGTATTTATGTATTAACAGGACATTTTGTCAGGATACACCCCACACTAGAGGGACATTTAGAATTAGCAGGACAGGGTTAGTGTCCTGCTAATTTGGAAAAAACTACTGATTCCGACCCAAACCCGGAGTCACGTCTTTTGAAGGGACCCGAGACCCGATTCGGGTCGGGTCGGAACCTCGGGTTTTCGGGTTGTTCCGAAGACCTCTAATAACCAGCCTTCCAAGGGCAGCCAGTTCAGATAACAATTGTTTTGGGTCAAACTGCGTTAATTTACCGTTTAGAGGTTTCATCTCAATGAACGAATTCAAAACAGCTGAATTTTGTGGTCAGTTCCCGCCAAGCCGAGCTTGCGACTTCTTCAAGTTCTTCTCCATCCTGCCAGTGAGTTCGAGAACCACAGCGGGCCTGCGATTCTGTTCAAGAAACGCATCCGGTTTGCAGTTTAGCTCACAAAGCGCTTCGGTCTGAGTGTTGACGGGCAGCTTCACCATGACCAGAATAGCTGTTGATGTTTTCTGAATTTCTCAATACACCAGGTAACCGCCAACTACAAACAGAAAATTCTGTGATCAGAAGTCGAAATATGTATGCGTCTTCAAAATTATCAAAACTGATAGAATAGACACACACATAATTGTGTGTAATAATTGTTAATAATTGTTGTAAGGGTTTGTTGCTCAGCCCCGGCCCAGTTTAACCCCTGTGCACCCCTAATCTGAACCGAAATCTGCCTCATCCTAAGTCCATCTGAACCTTGATCTGTCTAAACCTAGATCAATATAACCTAAATCAGACTACTGCAACACTCTCCCTGGCTTACATTCAAATTGGAAATGCAATAATGGCGTTGACAACCATCTCCTCCTTTCACAAGACCCATGGCTTTCACAGCGAATCACACTTTTACAGTCTTGACAGAATAAAACGCCAAACTTCTTCCAAACTGCCACGAAGAAGCTCAACACGCAGTGTGACATAACAAGGCCTCGCTTGCGGTGGTCATGTGACTCTAGGCGTGGATTTCTGGATTGTGGATCCTGACTACCTGATGTGGTGAATCTCTGACCTTGGATTTGAAGAAACTATTAAAGGATTTTGATTATTCTGAGACACTTTACTGTAATTCATGTGAAGGGATTCTCTGGAAACGCTTTGGTTAGAAATTGATGGTCACTGTTTATATACAAAGAAAATTTTGTGTTCCCAGCCAATTTCAGATTATTTACATTTCTATGCAACATGGAATCACACAAACACAAACAGAAAAAAACCCAAATCTGATTGGTGTACACTTTACAATAACACAGAAGAGGCCAGGAGCCGAAGGTCAGCCAGGCCTCAACCGAATCCCTGTTATTCAGGGACTGTAGAAGGAAATTTAGATGCAAGACCACATGGGCCACGTTAACAGAAGTGTAGCACGGCTCACCTACAATAAACTGTTTTCTGTAAAGACATTTTCAATAAACGTTTTCTGTTCAGCACTGAGTCACAACTCTGTTGGTCCATGCATTCCTGCTACTCTCAGTAGTGAAGACTTTATGAGCTTTTTTAGTGGGAAAATAATCAAAATTAGAGTTGAGATCGGCCAAGCCCAACTGTCAACGGCTGTGGACATCCCTGCAGCGTCGCTAATTTGTTTTGGTTCTTGGTTCTTGGTTTGGTTCCTGTGGGCCTCTCTGAGTTGACCTCAACTATCAGTAAAGCTAAACCATCTACATGTCTGTTGGATCCCATCCCAACTCGACTGTTCAAGGATGTTATGTCCTCTATTGGTATATCAATTTTGGATCAGATTAACCTATCTCTACAATTAGGATATGTGCCACAGGTTTTTAAAGTTGCAGTCATTAAACCTTTGCTCAAGAAACCATCCCTTGACCGGGACATCTTGGCAAACTATAGACCAATATCCAACCTTCCATTTATCTCTAAAATTCTGGAAAAAATAGTTGCGAGCCAGTTAGGAGAACACCTGCATATAAATGATCTATTTGAGGTCTTTCAGTCAGGGTTTAGAACTCATCATAGCACAGAAACTGCACTGATTAGAGTCTCCAACGACCTCCTCATGGCCTCAGACAATGGATTAGTTTTCTGTCCTTGGTTCTGTTGGACCTCAGTGCTGCTTTTGATACTGTTGATCACGGCCTTTAGCTGCATAGATTGGAGCACACTGTTGGAATTAAAGGGACAGCATTAGACTGGTTTAAGTCATACCTATCTGACAGGTTCCAGTTCGTCCATGTTAATGACGTTTCTTCTACACGGACTAGGGTCTGCTATGGCGTCCCACAGGGTTCAGTTCTGGGACCAATCCTTTTCACTTTATACATGTTGCCCTTGGGAAAAATTATCCAGAGCCACGGCATAAACTTTCATTGCTGCGCTGATGATACGCAGCTGTACTTATCTATGAAACCAGAGGAAACAAAACCTTTGGCTAAACTTCAAGGGTGTCTTAATGATATTAAGTCCTGGATGTCCTCTAACTTTTTTGCTTCTAAATTCGGTTAAAACAGAGGTTATTGTCTTTGGTCCCACACACCTGAGGAATGGATTAACTGGGTTTACGCTGGCTTCCAGCACAGCTGTGAAAAACCTATTTATAACCTAGTTATTTTTGACCAGGATATGTCATTTAAGCAGCATATTAATCAGGTTTGTCAGACTGCCTTTTTTCATCCATGAAATATTGCCAAAATTAGGAGCATCCTCTCCCAGGGTGATGCTGAAAAATTAATCCACGCGTTTGTCAGTTCTAGACTGGATTATTGTAATGCGTCGTTAGCAGGATGTCCGAAAAGCTCGCTTAATATCCTCCAACTGATCCAGAATGCATCAGCGAGGGTGCTCACACTATCACTATTTAAATTTAGAAAGTTTGAGGTGAACCATACCTTTATTTCTGATAGACAGTGGGTGATGGAAGAGGGTGGGAGTGTGGAATCAGGTTTACTGGACAAGCAGAGCTGGGTGGCATCTGCAGAGCAGTGGAAATTTATCTTGAATTTACTGAAAATATTGCAGAGTAGGAAGAAGATAAGTGAGAAAAGAAGAGGCCCCAGGGTAGAGCCGTGGGGGACACCTGTAAGGCAGGAACGAACCTAAACGATAAGAATGAAACCAGTCAAGGGGGGTAGGAGTAAGGCCATGAGGAGATCCTGATGAGGACAGTTTCAGTGCTGCGATGAGGCCAGAAACCAGACTGGAAAAGTTCGGAAACGTTATTTTGAGCCAGATGAGAATGAGTAGCGACAATTTTTTCAAGTATTTTTGGAGATGTAGGAAGCTCCGAAATAGAGCAAAGGTTATTGTAATTATTAGGGTCGGAACTGGGTTTTTTCAGTCTATTTACTGTTTAAATGTTGGTCTGACTTTACGTGACAGTTGAACAATAATGTTGCCAGGTTGGTCCAAAAGTAAGAGCAGCTTTTCAGCATTCCTGCCAAGTTCTTTGATACACACCGTCATCATGCAACACTATATAAATAGATCGCTCGGTTAACTAGAAAAGCACTCGGAGAGCGCAGACCTCCGCCAAGTGGAACAATTATCAAAAATTTCTTCCGGATAACACCCAAAATGAAATCAGTTCTTCCTTTTCACATTTCCAACAACTCCTGAAAATTTCATCAAAATAAATCCATAACTTTTTGAGTTAGTTTACCTTTTAAATTTGTTTTCATTGGCTTTCAGCCCCAGTTAAGGAAGTTGTCTGGGGTTTCATCCAAAAGATTAAACTTTTTATTGATACATTTCCTGTTTACGTGTTGATCTGTTTATGTGACGGTGGGACAAATGTTGCCAGGTTGGTGCAAAAGTAAGAGCAGCTTTTCAGCATTCCTGTCAACTTCTTTGATACACGTCCTTATCAAAGGGATGTGGTCGGTCCTTCTTGGTGGTGCGCTGACGTCACCATGGATACCGTGATACATCACAAAGACTCGCTGTCTTGCACCAACAGTTTGTCCTCTTTTGGACTCTGAAGTGTCCCCCATGATGTTGCTGCTAAACGAAGGCAGAGAGCTGACCAACCACCTGGAGCAGGTGTGTCATTGTCACGGTTCCATGAAGCTCTGAAGCCAGTCCAGGTTCCTGAGGAAGGTTCTGGGTCGGTTGGATCAGAACCTGATGGGCAGAATCGTCCCAGAACAGCAGCCCAAGCGAGTGGATGCAGCCTGATCTGGGCTCAGCTCCACCTGAGGCTGCTGTACCTGGGGGGGCGGTGTCATGAGTGGGGGGGGCAGGAAGATGGTGAGTCAAGGTGGTGTGTTTGTAGCGTGTGTGTGTGTGTATGTGTGTGTTTCTGTATGTTTGTGTGTGTGTTTATGTGTGTGGTTGTGTTTGTGGGTTATGTTTTGGTGTGGTGTTATTATGTGTGGTGTGTGTGTGTGTGTGGTGATGTGTGTGTGTGTGTGTGGTGGTGGGTTGTTGTGGGTGTTGTGGGTGTTTTATGTTGTGTGTGTGTGGTGTGTTTATTGTGTGTGTGTGTGTGTGTGTTTGTGTTGTGTTTGTGTGTGGTTGTGTTTTGTGCGTGCGTGTGTTGTGTGTGTTTGTGTTGTTTAGGTGTGTGTGTTATTATGTGTGTGTGTGTGTGGTGTGTGTTAGATGTGTGTTGTGTTGTGTGTGTTTAGTGTGTTATTGTGTGTGTGTGTATGTGTGTGTGTTTAGGTTTGTGTGTGTGTGTGTATGTGTGTGTCTTGTGTGTGTTGTGTTATGTGGTGTGTTTGTGTTGTGTGTGTTTTTGTGTGTGTGTTCAGGTGTGTGTGTTTGTGTGTATATGTGTGTGTGTTATTATGTGTGTGTTTAGGTGTGTATGTGTTTGTGTGTGTTTGTGTGTATATGTGTGTGTGTTTAGGTGTGTGTGTATGTGTGTGTGTTTAGGTGTGTGTGTGTTTGTGTGTGTTGTGTGTGTTGTGTGTGTGTTTGTGTGTGTGTGTTATGTGTGTGTGTGTGGTGTTGTTGTGTGTTGTGTGTGTGTGTGTGTGGTGTGTGTGTGTGTTGTGTGTGTGGTGTGTGTTGTGTGTGTGTGTGTTTAGGTGTGTGTGTTTGTGTGTGTGTTCGTGTGTTTTTGTGTGTGTTTTGTGTGTGTGTGTGGTGTGTGGGTGTGTGTGTGTTTGTTTTGTGTGTATATGTGCGTATATGTGTGTGTGTTTAGGTGTGTGTGTTTGATGTGGTGTGTGTGTTTGTGTGTGTTTGTGTGTGTGTGTTGTGTGTGTGTGTGTGTTTATGTGTGTGGTTTGTGTGTGGTGTGGTGTGTGTTAGATGTGTGTGTGGTGTGTGTGTTGTGTGTGTTGTGTGTGTTGTGTGTGTTTTTTGTGTTTGTGTGTGTGTGTTGTGTGTGTGTGTGTGTGTGTTTGTGTGTGTTTGTGTGTGTGTTTGTGTGTGTGTGTGTTTGTGTGTGTGTGTGTGTGTGTTTATGTGTGTGTGTGTGTGTGTATGTGTGTGTGTGTGTGTTGTGTGTGTGTCTGGTGGTGGGGGAAGCAGTCAACAGCCAGAAACACTTAGCTATAAAAGGGATAATTTCTTGGTTTTGCTTCATGCTGACTGCACTGCCTGGAAACGTCGGAGAGTTTCACAGCGCGTTTGGAGCCAGAACATGATAACTACAAACCAAATAAATACGCTCAGCCAGAGCCCAGACCCGCTTTAATGACCTCACCTCACAACCTTTCAGCACACACACGCTGAGCATCTCACCACAACTGCCGGCTTCGCTTTACAAGCCGCTGGCTTTTACCACTTCTGCCGGTTCTGATGTTTCTGGTTGGGTTCTGGAACCCAGGGGGGTCCGGCAAACATCCGCCACGGCAGAGAACCAGAACCAGCTCCTCTGGGAGGTTCTGTTCATCCTGACGGGCCCTCCGTTCAGGCTCCTAAACGTCAGAACGCGGCTCCAGAACCGGGGCGAGAACCGCAGAGACTCGCGGTGCGACGGCCCATTTCCTGTGAAAACAGCTGATAGAACCGGGCTCTGACGCTGGCGACCCGCCTATCGGTCCGCCATCGCAGCGTCAGCAGAGTGTTTACACATGTTACCTCCTTTTGGACCTGCATGCCTTCCCCCTGAGACCTGCAGGCTCCGAACACAAAGACCAGGGACAGAACCCAGGCCAGAACCCGGATCAGGGACAGAACCCAGGCCAGAACCCACACCAGGGACAGAACCCGGATCAGGGACAGAACCCAGGCCAGAACCCAGATCAGGGACAGAACCCAGGCCAGAACCCAGACCAGGGACAGAACCCAGATCAGGGACAGAACCCAGCCAGAACCCAGACCAGGGACAGAACCCAGGCCAGAACCTAGACCAGGGACAGAACCCAGGCCAGAACCCAGACCAGGGACAGAACCCAGACCAGGGACAGAACCCAGGCCAGAACCTAGATCAGGGACAGAACCTAGGCCAGAACCCAGGCCAGAACCCAGACCAGGGACAGAACCCAGGCCAGAACCCGGATCAGGGACAGAACCTAGGCCAGAACCCAGACCAGGGACAGAACCAAGACCAGGGACAGAACCCAGGCCAGAACCTAGATCAGGGACAGAACCTAGGCCAGAACCCAGGCCAGAACCTAGACCAGGGACAGAACCCAGGCCAGAACCCAGACCAGGGACAGAACCCAGGCCAGAACCCAGACCAGGGACCAGAACCAGACCAGGGACAGAACCCAGGCCAGAACCAGATCAGGGACAGAACCCAGGCCAGAACCCACAGAAACAGACCAGGCCAGAACCCAGGCCAGAACCAGACAGGGACAGAACCCAGACCAGAACCCAGGCCAGAACCCAGACCAGGGACAGAACCCAGGCCAGAACCTAGACCAGGGACAGAACCCAGGCCAGAACCCAGACCAGGGACAGAACCCAGGCCAGAACCTAGATCAGGGACAGAACCCAGGCCAGAACCCAGACCAGGGACAGAACCTAGACCAGGGACAGAACCCAGGCCAGAACCTAGATCAGGGACAGAACCTAGGCCAGAACCCACACCAGGGACAGAACCCAGACCAGACCTGAGCGACCATGGACAGGAAACCCTACCGGACTCCACAGCCCCTTATGTCTGGTGGCGGGATGTTGTGGATCCATGAGTTGGACCTGATTCTGGGGTTAAACAGGAACCAGCCTGTAAATGGTTTGATTGACAGCTGTCACCAGTGATGAGCCGCCACGTTATCTACGTAGCTCTCTGAATAAAGACCCAACAGAACACCATCGCTCTGATTGTAAAGATGACGAGGCTTGTTGTGTCCTTAACTGTACCAAGAGACCGCTGCAGCTGGTTCTGGGTGGGTCTGGAAGGTTTTGGGGGAGGAGCCAAGCAGCCTGGGCGGAGCCAGTTCCCTCCCTCCACTGCTGCGGTTCTCCGTGGGTCTGACGTGTTTCTGCTGAAGCCAAACTTGTTTTTATGGACGTTCCAGCAGCGTTTCCAGTTATGATCCACCAAACTTCTGGAAATCTTCTGGCCATGTTCTAACAGCAACATTCCAGCTACGCTATGCTAACGTTCCAGCAGCGGTGCTTCCGTGTTCCTTTCAGACTAGAAGACATTTTCCTCTGGAAACACTTCCGAACAAACCGTACTGCTTCAGTCTTCGTCTAACTGCTGCCATAGACGTTGACGTTCGACATGCTCAGTGGGACCTGCGGGATCTGAGATTTTAAATCTTCTGGGATTGTCTGGAGCACTGGTTCTCAACTGGTGGGTCGTGACTCAAAAGTGGGTCGCAGACCCGTTTTCAGTGGGTCGTGGGCCTTTGCCTGGGGAAGGAAATGCTAAAAAAATTAATTAATAAAAAAGCGTGTTATTCATTCTCCTTAACAGTATATGGCGATAATGCCCTGTTCACACCATAGAAGAAGACCTGCAGAGTTTGTTTCCAGATGTTGAGCAGGTGAATTACAGATACAACCAAGAATATATGAGATATGGATTTTCTTATCTTGAAGACAAAGGTCAGTGATGGTTATTCAGATAAAACTATATATTTTGAGTTCTTTTTGAAACTACTGCTCAGTGGTTGCACTGTTTTATTTCATGTTTGTGTATAAAAACACTGTTGAGTCTTAAAAATGGCTGTTACTGAAATGTTCTGATTGTTATGTCAGCTTTATGATTAATGCTTAAATAAGTGACTAGATAGTTTTAATAGGAAATGCTACATATTTGAGTTATTTTTGAAACTACTGCTCAGTGGTTTCACTGTTTTATTTCATGTTTGTTCATGTTGAGTCTGTTAAAAAAGGCTGAAGTTACTGAAGTGAAGTGTTTTGGATTTAATTAAAATGCAGCTAATTGAGCATCAAAGGGAATATTTGCCACTTGAAGTCATTTTGGTTCACCAATAAACTTATTTTTTTTGTGTTGGTATTCTGTGATATTCTATTCTACTATCTCCGATTCAAACTGCACGATCTTTTCATTCAATGAATTTGAGAAGTTTCCTTGATTTGGGTCACGGCTGGTCATTAAGGGTGATGGTGGGTCCTGGAACCAGAGCAGTTTAGAACCACTGGTCTAGAACACGTGTCAAACACGAGGCCCGCGGCCCAATTGTGGCCCGCCACGTCATTTTATGTGGCTCTCGAGCGCTTGTGCAGTATTGGCTTAAAATTTAAACCGATATTTTAAGTCTTAAAATAAGCTTACACCGCTTTAAAGCGCATATTGACAATAAACTACATCTCCCATAATGCATTTCGTCTTTACCCATAACAGTATATCACCATAAGCAAGACATCAAGATCATTTTCAGAACTGATGGACTTGAGAAAGACCTTTACAAACTAGTCCCAACTTTTTGTTATGAGGCCGTGTCAGTCGTGAAAGAGTTTAATTTTTCGTCGGGATTTTGACATCAAACACGGAGCTAAGTATGCTAAATTTGCTAAATTAGCCCACAAGAAAAACCAATAATCGCTCCCGCTTCTGAAACCAAGGTAATGGATACTAGGTCCGTTACAACCACAAACCCCGAGTTTAATATAATAATGATTTAAATATTTGAAACTTGAATACATAATAAATACAGAAACAATAATTTACATTATAATAAGGTGCAGTTTAATTTATTTTTGATTTACATTCCATTTTGTTACATTCATGCTGTCAGTCTGGCCCTTCAACCACGATGCTGATTTGGCCCTTAGTGGAAATGATTCAGACACCCCTGCTGTAAATGATTATGACATAGACCACATGTGTCAAACACGAGGCCCGCGAGCCAAATGTGGCCCGCCACAACATTTTATGTGGCCCTCGAGAGCTTGTGCGTTATTAGCTTACATATTAAACTGATATTATAAGAGACACAAAAAATTGCACAATAACATGTTGGCCTCTTAGCTTGTATATATTGCTGTATATTGTTGTATATATTGTTGTACATATTGTGCTAGTAATTTGTTATATTTTTTATTTTTATTTTTTATTCTAATTGTACAAAGAGAGCTTAGTAACCGGAGACAAATTCCTTGTTTGTGTGCACAAACTTGGCCAATAAAACTGATTCTGATTCTGATTCTGATTCTGATTAATTTAAGCTTATGCCGCTCTAGGGCGCATATCGACAATAAACTACATCTCCCACAATGCATTTCGTCTTTCTCCCTGTAGACGGCTGATCTCCAGATAGTTTCTAAATGGTTTTAAAACCCTTTCCAGATTGACGCGCAGCATCAGTTGCTTCTCTAAGTCTATTACTGATGTCTTTCCCTCTTTGTGTTGTTGTGTTAACGGTCCTGAGATCAGTGTTTTAGATGTCTTCGGCTCAGATTTGTGAGGCTGAACCATCTGAACCCGGGTCCGGGCTTCGGTGGAGACACTGCTGGATTGTTCTGGGTGTTTCTGAGGAGACCTCCAGACCTCCTGCAGGCCGGCTCTCAGCCCTGATGGATGTCTGATCCTCCCGCTGAGTCCAGAGCCGTAACTCACGCCAGCCTGCTGTAATGAACCGGCAGCAGAAACACGGGCCTCCGTCAGGGCCGGCGCTAAAGACAGTGGTGGCTTTATCTCTGAACGTTTGAAGCCCACGTTCACCATCAAAGATCTGGTGTTTGAAGCTGGTCCAGCTGCAGCTGTTAGTGGTTCTGTCTGCCACACTGATCTGATCTGGATCAAGTTCCTGACTCAGACACATCACAAGCTTACATTAGGTTCCTGGTGGAGAAGAAAGAAGTGGACACGCCCCCCCTGTGATGTCACCCACCAGTTACTGAAGAGCGCTTTTGAAGCCGCTTCCACATCTGACCACTAGAGGCTGCAGTTCCTCTACCGACCACTAGAGGCTGCGGTTCCTCTACCGACCGCTAGAGGCTGCAGTTCCTCTTCTGACCACTAGAGGCTGCAGTTTCTCTTCCGACCACTAGAGGCTGCAGTTCCTCTTCTGACCACTAGAGGCTGCGGTTCCTCTTCTGACCACTAGAGGCTGCAATTCCTCCTCCGACCACTAGAGGCTGCGGTTCCTCTACCGACCACTAGAGGCTGCAGTTCCTCTACTGACCACTAGAGGCTGCAGTTCCTCTTCTGACCACTAGAGGCTGCGGTTCCTCTTCTGACCACTAGAGGCTGCTGATCCTCTTCTGACCACTAGAGGCTGCAATTCCTCCTCCGACCACTAGAGGCTGCAGTTTCTCTTCTGACCACTAGAGGCTGCAGTTCCTCTTCTGACCACTAGAGGCTGCGGTTCCTCTTCTGACCACTAGAGGCTGCTGATCCTCTTCTGACCACTAGAGGCTGCAGTTCCTCTACCGACCACTAGAGGCTGCAGTTTCTCTTCTGACCACTAGAGGCTGCAGTTCCTCTACCGGCCACTAGAGGCTGAAGTTCCTCTTCTGACCACTAGAGGCTGCAGTTCCTCTTCCGACCACTAGAGGCTGCAGTTCCTCTACTGACCACTAGAGGCTGCAGTTCCTCTTCCGACCACTAGAGGCTGCGGTTCCTCCGTCGACCACTAGAGGCTGCGGTTCCTCTACCGACCACTAGAGGCTGCAGTTCCTCTACCGACCACTAGAGGCTGCAGTTCCTCTACCGACCGCTAGAGGCTGCAGTTCCTCTACCGACTGCTAGAGGCTGCAGTTACTCTACTGACCACTAGAGACTGCAGTTCCTCTACTGACCACTAGAGGCTGCAGTTCCTCTACCGACCACTAGAGGCTGCAGTTCCTCTACCGACGACTAGAGGCTGCAGTTCCTCTACCGACCACTAGAGGCTGCGGTTCTCTACCGACCGCTAGAGGCTGCAGTTCCTCTACCGACCGCTAGAGGCTGCAGTTTCTCTACCGACGACTAGAGGCTGCGGTTCCTCTACCGACGACTAGAGGCTGCAGTTCCTCTACCGACCACTAGAGGCTGCAGTTCCTCTATTGACCACTAGAGGCTGCGGTTCCTCTACCAACCACTAGAGGCTGCGGTTCCTCTATTGACCACTAGAGGCTGCAGTTCCTCTACCGACCACCAGAGGCTGCAGTTCCTCTACTGACCACTAGAGGATGCAGTTCGTCTACTGACCACTAGAGGCTGCAGTTCCTCTACTGACCACTAGAGGCTGCGGTTCCTCTACTGACCACTAAAGGCTGCAGTTCCTCTACTGACCACTAGAGGCTGGAGTTCCTCTACTGACCACTAGAGGATGCAGTTCCTCTACTGACCACTAGAGGCTGCAGTTCCTCTACTGACCACTAGAGGCTGCAGTTCCTCTAACGACCACTAGAGGCTGGAGTTCCTCTACTGACCGCTAGAGGCTGGAGTTCCTCTACTGACCGCTAGAGGCTGCAGTTCCTCTACCGACGACTAGAGGCTGCAGTTCCTCTACTGACCACTAGAGGCTGCGGTTCCTCTACTGACCACTAGAGGCTGCGGTTCCTCTATTGACCACTAGAGGCTGCAGTTCCTCTACCGACCACTAGAGGCTGCGGTTCCTCTATTGACCACTAGAGGCTGCAGTTCCTCTACCGACCACTAGAGGCTGCGGTTCCTCTATTGACCACTAGAGGCTGCAGTTCCTCTACTGACCACAAGAGGCTGCGGTTCCTCTACTGACCACTAGAGGCTGCAGTTCCTCTTCCAACCACTAGAGGCTGCAGTTCCTCTACTGACCACTAGAGGCTGCAGTTCCTCCTCCGACCACTAGAGGCTTTAGGGAATGGAGGTACTGCGAGATGTACAGTATATGAACAAACACTTTCTTTACACCACTTTCATTTGATTGACAGTGAAGAACTGACTCAGGTGACAGAGTTACCTGTAGGGAGCTGCTACATGTACGTCATTATGAAGTGATGACCTTTGCCAGATTGTTCTGTTAAACAATTACAGGTAAGATTTAAAACTTCCCACTTCCACACATGGCTACGCTGCGTTCAGTAGACCTGTCAGTCATGATGCCCCGCCCCCCACGCCACATCAGGAAACAAAGCTTGAACCTGAAAAAATACCACCTGAAAGTGGAAAAAAAAAGATCTGGAACTGACAAAAGTACGATTTGAATCTGAAAACAAAGAATTTGTAACAGAAAAGAGAATTTAAAGAAAAGCTACTTATTCAAAATAATTCTAGAACTTAATAAAAATCATAATTAAATTAAACAAAGCTCTTCCTTCATTTTTATTTTTGGTATTTCACATTGTTGTATTTTACAAAGTTCAATATCAAAACAGATTCAGGTCCATGTCCAGGTCTAAGTCTAGGTTCAGGTCCAGGGGTTCTGGTTCAAATCCAGGTCCAAGTCCTGTTTCAGGTCCAGGTCCAGGTCCAGGTCCAGGTCCAGGTTCAGGTTCAGGTTCAGGTTCAGGTCCAGGTTCAGTTCTCTCTCTCTACTTTCAATAAAGACCGTTAGAGCCACAAAAACTAAAATAAAATGTTTAAAATGCCCCCACCCCCCCAGGTCCTCCAGAACCCTGAGACGAGTACCTGGATAAACGGACTCCCATCCTGCTCCGGCGGGTCAAAGCTCTGTAACATGGACATCTGAGGTTCCAACACCCAAAACCATCTCAGCCTTCACTAATTAAATCATGTCCACTAATTAGGCAGAGAGTTTTAGAGGAGGAGGACCAGCGTCGTGGGAGATGATCACTGTTCAATCTGATTACTGATCATTATTGAATTTGTTCTCGTATGTTCCTGGAACGCTGCAGCAGAATTAAATCAGTCCTGCAGGACTCTGAGGGACATCTCCCCCCCCCGGACCGAGCCGAGAACCAGGGGTCCTGTGGTCCAGATGAGCCACGCCCCCGGGCTGCAGGAGAGCCAATCACAGGTGAGAACCAGGGGTCCTGTGGTCCAGATGAGCCACGCCCCCGGGCTGCAGGAGAGCCAATCACAGGTGAGAACCAGGGGTCCTGTGGTCCAGATGAGCCACCCCCCCGGGCTGCAGGAGAGCCAATCACAGGTGAGGATCAGGGGTCCTGGTCATGTGACCACTCCATGTGGTGCTTCAACTGCAGAACAAGAGTTGATTTCAACGTGACTGACATCAAAGTTCGGACTCAGAGTCGTGATTTCACAGCAGAAACTTGACAGAAGTCATGATTTAAAATGAAAAAAGGGACAATCTCGTCAAAAACTTTTTTTTTTTTTTAAATTTTGCGATTTGATCTTAAAAAGTTATGATTTTGTGAAACTGAGATTTAATGACCAAACTTCCCGTTTCAGGACAAAAAGTCACACTTTCACGTTAAAAATTTTGTCAAAATTTTATGACAAAAAGTTTCGACAGTTAAAAAGTTGTAATTTTACAACAAACATTTGTGAATTCTAAACAAAATGTACAATTATATTAAAATAAATCACAGTTTTACCACATAAAGTTGGGATTTTTTTATTCAAAATCAGGGAAAAATCAGGGTTTTACATCTTAACTACCAACAACAACAATTCCCTCATATAGCGATTTACAGATTGCAATAAAATCCGTGTTCTGGATCAGATCCGGATCAGCATTTGAAATTTGATAAAGGTTCCCATTATCAATCCCTGAGTCAAATTTCATGAGTTTTGGGCAATAATTAACGGAGATATTGATAAATAAAAATTTCGGACCCATTGACCGCAATGTTAATGAAAATTTGAAAGTGATCCAGAATCCAGGATTTCTTCTGGATCAGAACCGAAATGAAATCAGTTCTTCCTTTTCACATTTCTGACAACTCCTGAAAATTTCATCAAAATCCATCCAGAACTTTTTGAGTTATCTAGAACACAGTCAGATAAACACCTTGGCGGAGGTAATAAAATCTTTTTTTTTTAGAATTTAATAAAATCAGTGTTTTAGATGTTAATAAAACACGTCTAGATGTGCCTGTGAAGAGGACTGCTGAAGGACACGCTCACTCACAGCTGTGCACAAAAAAGCAACAACAACAAAAACATCTGTAAGATGTTAATGATGCATAATTACATTTTACTGCAGGAATCATGAATGAATATGCAGATATGCAGATATGAGTCACCTTTTTATGATTATGACCAACTTATGATTTTCTCCGCAAGAGTCACAATAAATTAGTAAATAAATACAAAATAAATTTGTCATTTTAGAGCATAAAGTAGTAATTTTATGTCAAAAAAGTTATGATTTTTGCAAAAATCAACATTTTACAAGAAAAAGTTGATGTATTTTTCACAAAGTCACAATCCTGCACGTTTCATGGTTTTTATGTTCAAAAGTTGTGATTTAGAATTGAGAAACTCCATAATTATATTATATTATATTATATATTATATTATATTATATTATATTATATTATATTATATTATATTATATTATATTATATTATATTATATTGCTTTAACCACCTGCCACCAAAAATGTCATGTAGGTGAGAGTCAGAGGTCATGTGGTCCAGATAGGCCACGCCCCTCAGCTGTGGGACAGTCAGTGTGGAAGGAGTTTATCACCAGAGTGGGCGCTTCCATAAATTCTGTCATGAGAGCGTTAAAGGACGCTGAAGTAACAGCGACATGCAGGAATGAAGGTTCCAGCTACGGGACTGACAGGAAGTAGCTCAGTCATGTGACTTACTTCTGACTCAACTTCCTGTTGTGTCATTGATCTCGTTGTCACCAGTCCAGTCTATCAGGACCAGTGTAGACACCAGTCCAGTCTATCAGGACCAGTATAGACTTCAATCCAGTCTATCAGGACCAGTGTAGACACCAGTCCAGTCTATCAAGACCAGTATAGACACCAGTCTAGTCTATTAGGACCAGTGTAGACACCAGTCCAGTCCATCAGGACCAGTATAGACACCAGTCTAGTCTATCAGGACCAGTATAAACACCAGTCTAGTCTATCAGGACCAGTATAGACACCAGTCTCAAGACCAGTAGACACCAGTCTATAGACACCAGTCCAGTCTATCAGGACCAGTAGACACCAGTCCAGGGTCTATCAGGACCAGTATAGACACCAGTCCAGTCTATCAGGACCAGTATAGACACCAGTCCAGTCTATCAGGACCAGTAGAGACACCAGTCTAGTCTATCAGGACCAGTGTAGACACCAGTCCAGGGTCTATCAGGACCAGTAGAGACACCAGTCCAGTCTATCAGGACCAGTGTAGACACCAGTCCAGTCTATCAGGACCAGTATAGACACCAGTCCAGTCTATCAGGACCAGTGTAGACACCAGTCCAGTCTATCAGGACCAGTATAGACACCAGTCCAGTCTA